>VICI01003307.1:0-13659 GCA_019593645.1 Akabosia matsudoensis | reverse complement strand
CTACCGAACATTATTCATTCATCCTGAAATATTCATGCATGCTGTGCAGGTCATGATGTGGAAGTAAATGAGCTTATAATCTACGATGAAACAGTTCCTGACAGAAAAATGAGAAGGGGGATTAACCAAAAGATCTCACGTTTCAGGCAAGGTGACAAGCAAGCGTAGGTATACATAACATAGAATATTTTTCCACGAAAATCCACAGGAGTGAAATCATGTCGAAACCTGGCTGCTACTGTACAATAGCTACTTGATTGATATGCACACGATATAGCTACTTAAATGTTAAAGTTGTACCAACAAAAATGTGACAAGATCAAAGATGAACAACAAGTGTCGTTGATGGGCATGTAAATCTTTAAGATAACTTTCTTCGTTTTAAGGACTGCTTCAAAATACACAGAATGTTTTCGAGTAGTTGCATAACAAACAGTGTAATTTTATCAGAGGGAGAAAATACTCGACAACGTTACTCGGAATGTGTTTTCTTTCCTATCTCCACATGTGCTATTTTAGCGAGGGAAAGTATACAGATGCAAAGAGGATTGTAAAGATTTTCAACGAATTTGTAATCGTCTTAATGAAAATTGTCAACATTTTATACACACAGAATATAGAAACTTCTCTATAGGTCGTCCTTACATCATGTTAAGTGTTGTCGTTTTGGTATAGAATGCAATAGGGTTCTACTACCACAGTGGAAATGGTTCATCGTATATGTCAGGTGTAGCTTACCTCGAGATACAAAGGTTTGATTTGTCGTGCCACGTTGGTTCTCCATCCCTGCCAGGCCCAAAGTCGTTCACTTGCGTTTCTCTGAGTCCCCCATAAGCTGGGTTAACTCAGGCTCAAGTGCGAGGCACTCTTCGTCCAAAGCTGAAACTTTCTCACGGCAAACTTTCCCCTACGATAAAAAAAGAAGCGTAGAATCGAATTTAAATTCTTTTTTCGTGTGAAGCTTCGTATTTTCTTTTCTATATATAGCATCCAAACATTTAATAAATATAGTGCGATATAGATTTTTAAAATCATGTTTTCAGTTTAGAACCTTGTGAAAGTTCGTGCAACCTTTGTGAATCTTTAATTATAAAGAATCCTTTGAGCCCACAAACGAACATTTTCCGTGCTTTTATCTAACTAGATGTTACAACGGTTTTAGCTTTTCATTTCGATAATTGGCTTTTTTTTCTTACGCAAAAATACACGCAATAAGGCGTACTTTCACAAAAGACAATTTTACATTAGAATAGTGTAAAATGGTATTTACTGAGTAGCTCTCCCGTGAATCAAACGAAATAGAACTTCACAGATTCTGGCTACAATACAGGAAAATGATTTTGATGATGATTTTAACAAAGGATTTATTGTTGTCATTCTACTAGACACAGGCAAAGCAGCTCTACTTGAACCTTTTTAATGATGTTGAAGTGCAAATCCACGACCACCTTGTTAAAAATTTTTTGCTGATGTGGAGCTTACGTTTTCATAAACTGTATCTGTATAAGTGAACTGTCATGTTTGCAATTCGAATACTCCTAAATTGTGCAGAGCTATTAACAAACTTCATTTTTAGGAATGGGTCAATATAGGGTCCCGATTTATTTACGAACGTGGATTATGCTGGGCATAACCGTCTGAGCTACCAGCTCCCAGTTGCAAGTGTTAATTTTTGCATAAAAACGAAGAATTTGGATTGTTTCACAGCCTTAACTAATAATAAGAATAGTTTCTCTGCCTATCAGTCTGGTTGAAATTAGGTGGGCTGCGCCTTGTAAAAAGAATGAGAAATGGAAGTTATATAAATATTAAAATCGTTAAAAAGCTATTCTTTTATGAAGAACCTTGCAAAAATGCGGTAACAACTCGAAAGCCAAAACTGTTAAGAACAGACATCTTTGAGGTATGTATCCTGAAGCGATGAGCCAAGTACTACATGGACTTTATAAGAAGACATTGGGTATCCTAAAGGTACTGGACTCTTCCTGGCAGTCCAAATGGAGTGTAAACGAAGTTGTGACAAATGGCTTTCTGTGCCTCTCCTAACCAAAGAATATTAATAAAGATAAATATTCTAAGCTCCTAACTTATATGGTATGGAAAATAATTTACATAATGAAACTCCAATTGACGTAACATGGATCGTAGCTGAAAGATGAGTTGTGTAACTATACAAAACTTGGTCTTCTTCAGTTTAATGAGCTGAAAATAACAATATTTACATAAGTCGTAAAAATGTTTAACATTAAGAAAATTTACTTGCACAACATGTAAGCTTTTTACCCTCTGTGTATTCATTAAAATGTAATAGTTGAGAAAGTACACTCTGAACTCACAAGATGATCAAATCACTAACTAGACGAGTTCTGAGAAAGCTGATATGCCTGGTTCTAGTTGGTCGTATAATATAGTACATATGAAAGGATCATCCTTATTTTCTTACCTCTCCGTATATTTGGCCCATTTTTGAGATAATGGAGCTTAGTGCTTTCTCTTCCTCGTCAGACAGCGACTTTTTGCCAACTTTCTTTAATTGTCGAGCAGTATCGGATGAAAAATTTGTTGGGTCAAACTGCGAAGCGATTTCAAACGCAGCAGCATTAAACTCGGTGATCGCAAGTCCAGCTGCAATCTATAAGAAAGAAGTATTCAGTAAAAAACTTTCAAGATTCAAAATTATACAAGTCTAACTTNTATGGTATTCCCGTCGGTTTTCCGCATTTATGCACATGGACATTTTTTTGCAGTTTTACCAAAAGCTAAAAGCAAACTTGACGTTCGAAATTTCAACAATAAATGTGATTTAAAGAGACTATGCATTTTTCCATGATGCTATTATGTATCTGTACTACCGTGAGATAGAAAGATAAAAGCAATTTCCGCAATTTGGAATGTCTTGGCATCTAAAACTTTTACTACAAGAAATCGTCATTTGATTGAAGAAGCACTAACCAGGGAAAATGCACTTTGCAACTACTACGTTGTCCTCTGTTCTATTCATCTACTTTAACCTAAGTATTTTACACTGAAAAGACTGCATCTAAGTGAAAGCATTTTTGTGCTGATGAAAAGCGGCACCGTCAGCTTTCCGCTCTCTTTCCTTTCGCCATATTGGTAGACTGCATCTAAGTGAAAGCATTTTTGTTCTGATGAAAAGCGGCACCGTCAGCTTTCCGCTCTCTTTCCTTTCGCCATATTGGAACGGATAATCTTCGGATGTTTTAGCCGTAGGTACAACTTTGAAACAGCTTGCGACTTGTCTATACGAGCAAAAATGCACAAAGTTGAGCAGACGGGGAAAAATTGAGTATCAGGGTTTTTTCGCTACAGTCGAGCGTACCCATGCAGAAAAGTTAAAGTGACAGGCGTTCTGGTAAAAGCTAAAGTTGATTCGATTGCACATACCGCACAAAAAAGGCAGGATCAATCCATTAAAACATAAAATGTAAGTAGTGTAAAGATACGTACGTAAGAACCATAAATGCGGTATTATCCTATCCTGAAAAATATCCGTTTTATTACTGGCTCATAACACGTAATGAAATGAATAGGAATCAAAAGTAACCTAATCATGGCTGTACCTGAACCTAATGCTTCTGGCACGACGAAGAGACAAAACTTGAATATTGGGTGACGTGCAACATTGATTTTCCATACCAAGCCATAAACATAAGTCACTACACACATAAACAAAAACAAGAACACTATGAAATACTTGAATACGAAAATGTCTTTTTTATCGTGATGAATTGATGTCTGTAGTTAAAATATAAATAAAGTCATGACACTGAATACAATGTTCGCTTCGATTAAAATATCTTCTTTCTTTCGTATCGTCCCCTTTTCGGGAAATGTTGTGAGTGATAGGAAGGGAACTAGAGATGTGTTGTGTTAGATTTTCATGACAGACGAGAACACATCCAAAATTTCATATTATGCCAGACCGTTTCTCTGTTTCCGTTATTTAGGCTTGTGATAAGTGCAATGAAACGTGATGCTTCAAGGATGTTTATGTTCTGTTTGTGAGTTTTAGCTTTGCTGAAGTGTTAGCAAGCCATGAAAATACACGATAGCTGGGAAAACTATTTTTGAAGGGAGGGAACACATATCCTACCTACCTTTTGTGAGGAAACTACCAAGCTACGTGAGGTTGATAAATGGAGAAATTTGGAATTCATGAAAGATTTACTTTTTATTTTGCATATAAAAACATATGAGCCAACACAGATAACAAAACAAGCTCAGATAGACAAGCGCGGCTATACGTGACAAGTCTATAAATACGTGAAATGGCCGTCTTTGATGATGATGATTTTTGACGTAATGAATAGTATCCCAGGAAGGAGCCTTTCATAGTTGACAAATACAGCTTAGGGATGTAGCTTCAAACCACACACGCCCATGCATTGAGTCTTTCAGGAAGTTTTAAAGTGTCTGGCTTGTTAAGTTAAAAAACACCTTATTATTTTTGCACGTCACTACATAAGCCTCTGAAAATGATGAAAAGAGAGTTGTTGTTGCAAAGCAAATGAAGTATGAAGTGGTAGGCAGCGGCTGAAAGCAGCTTTTTGACAAAAACAGGATCTAAACTGGAATGGTATGTAAATTTTCGATACATGCACGATTTTACTGACAAAATATAGGTCTATATATGTATGATATTTTTAAATTATACTTGCCCCACTGAAAATCACTTGAAAATTGTGCACACAAGCTTGTTAAAAGTAGACTTTAGAAACCTGAAGCGCATATTTGCGAAGAAAAAAATCGACTGTGCTGTAAATAATGATGCTGAGTGCTATTTAATATTTTTTTTGTATGAAACCTTTGACTTAGGGCTTCGGATATCCCTTTCACATAAAATCCTGAATTAGGTAGCAATGCAAGACATTAATTTGTACATAACTCTTCAATTAAATATACCACAAAACATTCCAATGTTTGTTAGCAATGCCTGTTTCGGGAAACCTCGGCATTTGCATACAAATGTCACCTTTCACCGATTCTGTTTCATTTCCGAATATGTATGGACAGAAGTAAAGAATACGATTGTAGAATTTGTTCTTACAGATTTGTTGGCGTTCTCTTCTGTCAAGTTAGTGTTATACTCCCAATCAGCTAAAACGGCAATATTTGTGAAGTTTTCCAAATCCCGGTTGTAGTTTGAAAGAAAAATCTTTGCTGCCTCTTCGTTGTCATTTTTCTTCTTGGTTTGGCTGAAAAGTAAATTATTAACGTTCTCATTTTCTGTATAGTATTGGGTTAATACTGCTCCTTGATGCACGGCCAAACTCGTGTTTACTTTACTTTAGGTTAGAAAAATGGAAGATTTAAACTTGTTTTTCATTCAAATCAAATTTTGAAAGTTCTGAGTGAACACTTCCCTAATATTGAATATTTTTATTCGTAAGGTTGCTCAAGTAAGTAAACTACTAAAAATAATGTGTTTTCAAACTTTTAACGAATGGGAGTAGAGTGTTCATTGGAGAAAGTTTCTCTTTTTTAGATCTATTGCCATTTAAGTATGTCATCAACCACTTATGGTAGAGGATCAATATATTTGGATAGCTTTCTTTTATCCCATCACTCTTTTGAACTACCTAAAATTGTTGCAAAACTTTTCTCAATTTCATTCATCTTATCTTTGCCGATAAATTTGATCTCATAACTCAGAAGAAAGGTCTTGAACTTTTTGGAAAATGATGAGATTTAGGAGATATTCTTTCACGGGAGCGTTGTGGGGGGCATTTTTTCATGCATTTGTTTCCTGTCATCCAATCCTTGAATTTGGTCAGTGTTCGATAAAATGCAGTTGCGACATGGTCACAAGTAAAGTTACTGCACGCGAAGGGAAGAATCTTAAAAGAGGGTTCATGGAAAGAATCCATTACGAAGCAATATATCTGAACTCAAAGGAGAATTTGAGGAGGAAAAAAACTTTTCCATTTGTGTAATGATGCATTAATTATCCAGACTCTACATTAGTTTTTGCCTTTCCGCGGAATGGCAATATATCCCATTCAACTTACAACTTACTATAAAGTACAAACGTACAACGTAACATGTTTACTACACACCAAAAGCTAAGACTGAATACCATACTTTTAGCTACAAAAAGAAAAATTCTCTTAAGGAATGTCTCCTTTCAAAACTTTTTTGTCGCCAGTCTGCCCCTTGTGATAAAGTGCTGATTATATCATTAAGTGATATTTCAGGGACAACAAAAACTTTCTCTCGTCAAATCACTTGGCACTTAATTGGCGCTCTTTTAATAACCCTATTACGTTTATAGGAAGGAGGACATTTTCTCAAAAGTTATTTTTCGTTGAGAGAATCTCAACAGTGAAGAATTCACTTTATCTCAGATTGCCTGCAGAAAGATTCATAAACGTCTTTAATAATGATTTTTATTTTAAAAACTATGTTGTCGGCAATCATCATTACATATTGTTTACTTTCCCTAATCCTTCCCCTTTCGTTCACTACTTTTCAAGATATAAGACCTTGTTTCAAGGAGGAATGATTAATAAAAGATGACAATCAGAGACAAGCTTACTATCAAAACTTTCCAGGCATGTAGAAGGCATTAATTCAATTCCCTTATTAAATTAACACTTTTCGCAAGCTATCTTTCCTTTGACAGGTTTATCATCTTTCGTTATTCCGCTAACTACTTTATCAAATAAATTGTGAAGTAACCTTCGTCAGTGGAAACCCTTATGCAAAAGTTGCCTGCAATCTTGTGTTCTTCAACACTGTGGTTGAAGGCGTCGTTATGAATCTCTACTGTCTAGATTAAGGAAATTGATAACATTTATATCTTTGGTAATTAGGTATAGAGTTGGAAAAAGTTACAATGAATAATATGCCTCATTTCATTTATGGTGCCTTGGACTTTGATGGTTACGGTGCTGCTGTACGCAATATAATTCTTGCCATTTACACATGGGTATGTGTTACCAGTGTTTGCCTAAATGGGATAGTTTCAGTTGTAATCGTTTTACTCTGTACTTTAAAGCACTTGTCATTAGAAGTTAAGAGTATCACGAGACTGTCGCTGGTCATGTAAATTTAGTTTCACTTACCCATTCTCGTTCGATGGAAATGTCACAGAACTATTTACAAGCGTTAGTAGACACACAGCAAGACACACGCAATGAATGCGCTTCATTTTCACGAGCTTAGAGAATTGCTTTTTTCTCGTATTCTATGGCTGGAAAACAATATTCACTGGAGTTTAATGACTGTCGTTTGTTTAATTGTAATTATCCAAAGAAAAGATAAAGTTGCCTGTGTACTTGAAGTAATGCGCTATAGCTAATGTATGTGCACACTTTAATACAGGCACAGCTGCGGAAACTTGATAAGTTACCGAAAACTGAGCCAACTTAGTTTAAAATTGTTCTTTTCAGGTGCACCTCAAAAGTTAAACTGCAACTTGGGCTTGTCGTTAACCTGTCTTCATACGTGAAACCATTTTATTTTACTTTAGATTTCGTTTTTGTCACACTCATTTCTAATCTGGTTTTAGTTGTACAGATTGATACTGGTAAACTGATAAAATTTTCTGGCTGATTGTGAAAGATACCTCCTCTCTCTCAGTGACATTTGAACATGCAGGCTTGCTTGAAGTTTTATCTGATATTGGGTCGATCCACTTGTTACAGTTATATCTAGGCATTCTCGTGCTTTTCTAGAACAACCGAAATGGTGTGAAGCAGTACTTAGTATGAGTGACAATGACCATGTTTCATTACTCGTTTTCGAGATGGTGAGTAAATTAAAAATGGCAATTGTAGAGTTGTCTCATTCAGCCACTAAAGTGTATCGTGACAAGATAAGTTGCCTTCAGATGTGGACGAGGACCTAAGACTCGAGATTAAACTTCTTAAAAATAGATGATTGACGGACATGTGAATGAAATGGTCAGTGTAATGGTATTACTGTATTTTGGATCAACAGTGTGTTCGTTGTAGAAATATTGCAGCTTTAGAAAATGGCAGTTGCCCAGCGTTATATGCGTCCTCTTGTGTCCGACATTTTTGCCAAATCTACGGCTTACTTCTTCAATTCCATGTTCGTCTGGATGCACTAATTGATTTACCGAGTACGGCATGTTTGCGAGTTTGATTATTCGTACGCGTATATTCTTTATATAAAATTGACTAGGCTTTACTCATATCATTATCATCGTATACTTAACTAATTTAATAGTTTTGGGGGACCATTTTTGTACTAAGCATCAGATGCGTGCGACGTTATACTTTCGTGGACAGTTGTAATTAAAAAATATTATGCACCATTAGGCTGGTCATGAGAGAAATGAAATGAAGGTTCCCTTTTCCTATTATTTTAAGGTTTTGAGTAATAAAAATGTCCGTTGTTATTTATTATTATTTTTTTGTAAAACCGTTATTTAGTAGAGTCGGGTGCAAACATCCATTAACTACCCTTTCTTTAAAACAAGTTTTCTGCCGAAAAGACTATAACAAATTTGGATTCGTACATAAGAAATTTTTAATGTATTGTAATTCCTGTAAGCGTGAGGCGGATTTAGGTCGAATAGTCTGTATTATCGCTGACATGTATTAGTGCGTATTATTATTATTACAAATCTAGAATAATTTATTTTCAGAAGCTTACCACTTACTTGAAGATGAATGACATAAGATTTAACTGAAAGGAAAAGATTTTAAACATTAAAAAAACCGTAAAATTACAAGATCTGTACATTCACCATAAAGCCTGACCGATAAGTAAAGTTTAAGTTGATATTCAAGTCTTACGGTATTTAGCAATCTGGGTAGCAAGGGGCTACAAATAAAGGCCCTAAAATTTAGTATACAGAAGCCTCGAGAAAGGCTCACTCACTTATATATTTATTTGAAGCTAACCAAACCGCAATTGTTCTGCATTTAAAAAAATACTACATTAACTCTGTGGTGGAAGGTTTTAGCTATACCAAATGAAATCTATACCACCGTGAACTTTGCTTTTGTAGAGCTGGCATTGGCTGCGTTTCATAATTATTAAAACTAACATGTGTTGTTTGTTATAAAATATTTTCAATGTCACCACAAAACAACTACTTGTGTTCCGTCACTTTTGGTGCGAACAATGCTCATCATCTTAAAATGGCTTTTTAAAGCAGCGTTGGAATTCAAGCATGTGGCCTATGCTGAATCCAAGGATAGAGTGACAATCGCCGTCCATGAGCCTAATGGTCGTTTGAAGGATGTGCTGTATTATTATGAATATCAAGCCGTTCCATTAGTATGACGTTCCTCTGATCGTTATCCTTTTCACAACAGCCTTATAAGTAATAACTTTTCCAGCTCCACGTCCTTTTGATCTGCCGTTTTCATACCCGAAATCATCCTGTACAATGAAGATGTATGACTGCGTAGCGAAAAAATTGCTTGTGCGTCATTATGGCTGACTGCTACCAAAGAATACATGAATATAAATCTGAAACATGATTTTTTTCCTTCCCTTTTCTCCTACCAGAAGCTTTCTAAGGGATAAATCCCTGAATAGATTCGACCCAACGGAAGGAGAGATTTATAAGTTTGGTTTTCTCAAAAAGCATCCACCAAGGTTGTAGAACCAAACAAAGTGCAAAAAAGGATGATTCCCTGGTGGACGAGATTTGCGCATAAGTTACACTTTCCTGCACATATTATGTATATTGCTTGCAGTCATGAGTCAGGTGAAGATGGTCAAATTCTTTTAGAAAACGTAATTTTACTTATGTAGATACATATACATGGTCACGTTGCTGCGTTTTATCCTCCTTTCCATTTCAGCTGTGATTGCATTCATTTTTTTATTCAAGATTATTTTGAACTGGGAAAAAGGAGAAATGTCACATGAATGGGAAAAGTCACAACTTTCTCTCAATGCTGCAAGCCTTTTTTATTCAAAAAGGGATCACATGAAAAGCACCATTATTTTGAAAAATGTAGACTATCATTTTGTGAGATCTAAAAATGTTTCCGTTACGTACATCACTGAAACGTCATGAATTGTTAAAGCTTTGTAACATCTCTCCATAATGATAAAAGTGCATTATCATAATGATCATGGAATATCATGTGAAGCTTTTGAATGTCGAAGCTGAGATTGCAGGTTTCCAATTCAGGTGAAATTTGCTGTTCAATCTAGACGGAGTTTACCTGAGCCTTCGATATTCCTGGAGTTGCTATCAGCATCAAAGGCGATGTTTTCCACTCGTTCAAACATGCATACAAATTGTCCTCCTCCTATTCTTGATTGTGAAAATGATGATAGAGCAATCCTTTTTAAAATACTATTAAGCACATGAAAAGAGTGTGGAAGTTCGTGTGTAGGAGTCTGTCTCTTGATAACCTCTGTCAACATTCAACAAGCCCTTTAAAATACCACATCAATAAGACAAGATGGGGTGTTGAAGGAATGTTCAGAGCATTTTCAAAGGTAGAGAAAGTTTAAACCTAAAGGTTGTTCTCTAAAGCTAAGACTCAATAGTGAAAGTGCACGTCCTATCACATCTATTTTTATCGAGATAAATTTATCACCAAAATGGAATTCAGGAAGGAAAACACATTTAGCCTGAAAAATGTACAAATAAATGTCTTGGATTGCTTTATATTTATTTACATTTTGTGGGCATGTACAGAAGTCTTGGACGACTTTACAGAGATGAAAAACCCTGTTCCAAGTGATTCAAAGAATGAATGCTTTAGCCCATTTGTTGAGTGATTTATAAAAGCGATTTAGTCAAGTTATTACTTTCCTATTTTAAATTGAATCGGGTGGAAAGTTTAATACTCCTTCTCACAAGGAAAGCCCAACCTCGTTTTGGTAACTCATATAGAATCTTAACGTCCGCTTCAGCCAGTCACGTTCCTAGAATACTTACCAATAACCACTGCGAAATAACTGCCAAGAAATATTCCAAACTCAATGCGACTTTTGCACAAGGTTCACATTCTTTATTAGTGTATCTCTTTTCTTCATAATAATACAGTAATATTATTTCTTCATTACAAATTACACTATTATCGGTACTATATTTTAAATACTTCATGAAACTTCCCCTAAGAAATCATCTTAACTTGGATCACTTCCTGTTCAATCATTTTTAATGTTAACTTCCGATTATTTAAATTACTTACATCGTTTTGTATTTCTTTGTAGTACAGTTATTTTATTATGAGTACATTATATACCTATTTTTAATTCCCTTCTTCTAAGTTAGAGAGATCCGTGACGCAGGCTGTGCTATATTTACATCCAATCTCCCGAAACGACTAGTTACCAATAGTCGTAGCTGCGCTTATAAGTTCAGAGTCATTTATAATCACTTGTGGCATATCCGTGTCTGAACACAACAACGATTCATCATTCTAATGTACCACAAGACATAATCGTTGTATAACACCCTACTCAGCTATTAGTTTACAAGATAAATTACATTATTAACTCAAATTACGAGTAAATCACATCTTGGTAGTTAACAGCCTTTCCTTCGTCTTCCACGAATGGAAGGGCTTGCTTGTTGTTCTTGTCCGCATCGGAAAGCAAATATATTTTCACACGTAAAATCTTGGCTGGAATTTCATTAAATAAATTACTTAAGCTTGTATGTGATGCATTCAAGTAAAATACAAAAGTAAACTAGATAAATGTAGTTGTAAGTAGACAGGCTAACGTAGTTGTTTGTTTTGGGGAGAAAGCTTAGCTATATACTTTCACTTGAGACACGTCCTATTTTAACACACACAACGTCCACTCTCTAATAATACACATTAATTACGTTATGAATAATTAATTTTTCGTCAGGGCTTCTTGAGATGTCTCTTAAAGCTTCAATTATACCAGAGTATCCTAATACTTCCTTAAAAGGATAACATTTATAGTATAAGCTAATGGATGGCATTATTATAGTTTATCTTACAATTTTTTCACTTTGTCCTAAAGGAGTGATCATCATAGATGGATTTTCATCGCTAGTAAAATGTGTATCTTACACATCTAATTTATATGCATGAGTGAGCTAGTTCCTTGAAGAGGTGGCTTTTATCTTATGATGTAAATCCATTTCACTCTCTGTCAGAGCGAAAGTAATTCTTCATTTTTCTTATTTAGGAAGAGTGAAAATGTGTAATCAGTGCTTTCTCATCCCTAAAAGATTTCAATTTGTTTGCAAATTATTCCCTTTATAGTTATTCATGCAGTCAAACTGACACTAATCTCGAGTTGTATGAATAATAATATTTAGAGTGAGATAATAGAGTTTGCAACAGGAGACATGAAAAACAAAAGAAAACACAAAAGGGAAGCTCCAGAATGTGTGGGATTACTTGCTAAAAGCTTTCCCTAAACTATGAGTAATAACTCATCGCGAATAAACAAACAACGAAATGCAACAACATAACATCTAGGTTCCCTATAAAAAACGAGCTAGGCCTGAACACATTAAAATTCCATTCTAGATGTTCGGGAAGGACAGTATGACGGATAGATAATAGTTTTATGGTGCCTACAAAAAAAGCTGACTATATGTACAACAAAATAGTACTGTTACCATCCTATATCCCTACTTGCATCGATCTGATTTGCATAATAAAACGACTCCTTATTATGTTTTGCAAGATTGATAAGATACATTATTTACATTCAAAATTGAGGTTTCTATTTATATTGTCAAAATTATCCCAAGTACACGTTTGACAACCCCCTACATTGTGAGCACATATGGTTCAGTTTAAAAAAATCAGTATTCACTGGAATCTTACAATTAATCAGTTTGTTCAAAAATATGCCTGAAACTCAAACGTGTTGGGGTGGGGTGGTCAAAATGTGCAAATTAATTGTTTTAAAAGAATGGTTATCAACTTTTAGTTTTGAAATACTTTCTCTGCTGGTTCTGATGTTTCGCTTCGTTTATAATTAAACGACCAAACTGCTCCCTTGTGACAAAGATTAACTGCTGTCTCTTCTTATCCTCGCCTTTGCATGTTGGTGTGTACGCTTATCACCAAAGCCCACGCATGCATGCATGCACTGCTAACTAAAAAGTTATTGTTATGAGAATGACTTGGCTAAGTATAGAAACTTATTTCATCAAGCCAGTCGTATGTATGTAAGTAAAACAGATTTGCAAAGCCATTTCAAGTCTAAAACCAATTATGATTTTATAAGACGCTCCCTTACTAATATTCACATTTTACGATGAAGAAATATCTTTGGAAGATTAACGAAAACAGTTTGCCGGTTGTGCATGCAAGATGGTCCCTTGATGTTCATTCAAAAGCCGAACATCTTAACCAAACAGAAGACAATTTCTGGAAAAATATCTTACGTGCTCTTTTTGTACATGCACGTAAGAGCAATGATGTCTTGTGCAGATCATTTTTCGATACATATTGTCACGGTTTAGAAATTCACAATAAGCATTCAAATAGCTTTTTGTCTATAGCTGCAGAATCATTAAAGTTCGGCACGTGAAGTTCTGCCTACTTGAGAAACAGGCCTTTCTCCCATGTCATTATTCGCCTTGTTGTCCAAGGACTCGTATATAGTTGTTCAAAAGCATCTCCTAGAAAAATAAATATCTTATCTCCGAATTGTGTACACATAACAACAATGCACCTCAGCTCAGCGTATATTGTATCT
>VICI01003306.1:0-13659 GCA_019593645.1 Akabosia matsudoensis | reverse complement strand
TGGGCTAGAGGCGTTACACGGAGCCCCGGAACCACGGAGAGGCGGAGAATCGTACGGACGGGATACCGATCGACGACCATGAGTAATCTTATAAAGCTATTGCTCCGCAATGCTTAATAAGGCATAAATACTTCCACACTCAATAAATGATGTCATGATGTGTGTGGATTAGAACAGATGTGTGTTGTCTATCCTTTTATATAGTTTAGGGAACTTTATATAGTTGCAGAAGAATATCAAATTGCCAGAAGATTTTTGTAAAATGTAGAAGAAGCTTGAATCGTCGTTGAACGTGTGAACACAAAAAAACTGTCCGAGGCCTCCACGAGTGTTTTTTAAAGGACTGGTCAACCAACAACCTCCGTGAAATTTTTGAATACCATTGTTGAATTTTAGTAGTCAATCAGGACCAGTTATCAAATTTAGCCATGTTTGACACTTAGAACGAATTAATTTTAGCCTTCTCGTGCATATGTAACACATTGAATGTGCAACCTTATTCAGATGTATGCACCAGATTCTATTACTTGTATTATTGTAACCAGTGCGTTTGTACACATTTGCAAAACACTTCGATTGTGCAACAAGGAACACTGCGATTGTGCACATAGAGCACTTCGATTGTGCAACAAGGAGCCCTTCGATTGTGCAACATGGAACACTTCGATTGTGCAACATAACGTTATTTAAACTTTGGCATTAGTAAACTTTGACCACAGTTGTTGACGAAGCAGGGTCAAACCATGTAACAAGTAACCACGTGTGATTTAGGTACTATGTACTTAGTTTCAAGTCTATAGGTAAAAATACGTCCGACTTTTAGCGATTACACTTACAGACAGACAGACAGATACCCCTTACGATCTTATAAAGCAGCTTTCGCTACTTAATACTGGTGTTGCTTGGTACTAAAAATTGGGATACAACGTCTTGTATACGTTTCAATAAGTTTGTAGGTCACGGCACGATGACAATTTGGGCACTCCAAAAGACAGAACACAAATTCACATGATATTAGCACCGATATGGGCATCTTGTAAGGTAGTCAAGGACTACAAACGGAATGCGGTCATGATTTGAAAACCCGGTTATAACTGGAGTCCTTGCTATGATATGCAGAATGTTCTTTATGGGGTATGCTATAATAAGGGACAGGGGCAGGCTATAATCTGGAAATTTACTGTACGTAATATGATCAGAAAGACTGCGGTTACTTTACATATGTCCATTTAAATTGGCTCAGCAAGGAATAAAGAAGTGGGTTCAATAGACCGTCAGAACTTCAGAAGACATAAAATCAACACTAAGGCCACTGTTTGCTCTAAGCCTTATAAATTTTACTTTCATTTACATGACATGTAAAAACACATTTTGACCTTCCCAATAAAGGAAATCACTGACACATCCATGCAGCAGTACTCATCTCATGCTTCAAACAATCAACGAGTTTTTTATAGACTAATCGTTTCAAATATATACACCGAAGTTCATATCGAAAGGGCATTATTATAGAGACAGAAATCCATACTTTTGGCAATGAAAAACGAATTTTTTAAGTAATACCTTCTTTCGGTTCTCCCTGTTCTGGCAGGGATGAGAGGAATCAAGAAACTGTAAACTAGCTACGATGGCTTAGAGATGAACTCAAGCAAGGAAATTACAGATATCGCTGAATTATCGAAAGGATGATCCGCAGAACTGCCAGCATACGGTCATTACTAGCGGAAGAGTGAGCGTAATGATGACTATGATGAGTTTGAGAGAATAATCCTTCGAAGTTAAGCTACTTCGAAAAACCACCACAATGTCTTGGGCTGATTCAATACGTGTGGTAGACTACGCCACAAGCTTCCGGAGACCAGATTCTCCTCTCAAAAAGATGCACACATTAGCAGAGAGACAGACATAAAGTGAAACGAAAATGAGAAAAGAGGGCGAAAACGAGTTAACCTTTAAGAAGATCGATATAATGCAGTTATTGGTAAGAAAAACCCCTTGAAAAGATGTCGATGATCAAAAGTCGTGACACTATGCTTGTACTCCCCCACTGTAGGATGCGTCGATCATGAACTCAGTAACAGAAATGTTAAAGTTAAATTCGTACTGAGTATCGGAAAGCAACATATGCATACTGCATGCCTTACTCTACAATGATAATATTTTACGAAAAGTTATCCTCTCAAAAGAGTAAAGAAAGGAAACTATTCCGACTCAGGAAAAGTAGTCACGCCAAATGATAGCGGCAAGTTCGATGAACGAATAGACATGAATACTTATGCCCATGTTGATTCTTACTGCACCATATTCATACATACGTGTAGGTTTCATTTGATTGCGTGTCAAGAAAAAAGCTTCCAGTTAAGACTTGTGCCGTTCACAGTTAGAGCGGTAAAATATTTTATTTCAAACCTTTTTGATATGTTCTATTTGTTTTTAACCAGGAAACATTCGTAGCATGTAACTGCAAAAAGTTCAAAAGTATCTTTAACTTTAGATATTTCATCGGAGGTGAATGTTTGGGTTCCAGAAAAAGAAGGCACTGCGTGTATGCAGGCATCGTGTTTATTAATACCTTCTTGGACTGAGCAACAACCAAACCGTCAACTATTCATCCATCCGTTTCATATGACTTCCTTCCTCAACTTCCCGTTAGCCCTTACCGCCTTCGCTCCATGTGTGTACCCAAATCCCATGTTGAAAGGTTTTCCTTCCAAGTTCCACCGAAATAGCGTGCGGTCCTAGTAGTGTATGACCAGTGGCATAAAAGAGATGAGTTTTGCCTTTCATCATAAGTGCTTATTTTTTGTAAGGAAAACTAGTAATCAGATATTTCGGTAAAAAAATCATCTTTTCTTCACTCTCACAAACATGCACTTTCACATTTTCATCCTTCCGTGTTCGCTTGACAATAGTGATGGGATGTGTAATTTTTGGCCTATGTTGTATGTAGAGCGCTTAATCTTTTCTAACCTACCTATTCAATACCTCTAGGCATAGCGTGAAAGGTATAATGCTTGAAAAGGTAAGCAGAAGAACATATATACTCCCACAATAAGTAAATTACACCTGCGGATTAGAACAACTGTGTAGTCCGCCAATCGTTTTAGCTGGGAACTACAGTCGCGGAGGAATACCAAAAAGACCAACTATTTATTGTAAGAGTATACATCTGTGGCCACTATCTGCACTCATTCACTCCATGGCTCACTACACATCTTTCTCCGTTTTCAAGTACTACAAAACTGCTTTGTTGATTCATCTCCTTCCTTCATACCTACAACACGGTTTCCTTGAATAGAGGTATCTTATGGAATTACACACGCTCTCTGCGGTGATTCCTTTTCTAAATCAATCCTGCACAATCTTCGTTTTTCTGAAGACCGTTCCTTTCCTTGAGTTGCACGGGGCTTGGACACAAGATTCTGAGATGGAAATGAATAAAGGTTACACGAACGTAGAAAATGAGTTACACAAAAGGGGGACGCAATGTTCTGAAAAGAGGATGGCACAACAACCATTATCTGTGGCACCCTCCGGCTTGCTACATCCATTACAACTCTTCCTGAGGAGTTTTGAAAAAAAGCATGGTATTGGAAGGAGAAAGCGATAGGGAAAAATGCATTTACGCTTTTCCCTTACCAATACCATAGAATGAGATAACACATCAGTGTGAATCTAAGAAGTGCCGTGAATGGAAATTGTTATTTGTATTCTAGTAATTTTAGCAATAAACGCATTGCGATGTGTTTCTTGTCAGAAATTCTTTTCTTCATTTAATCAATACTATACCTAAACCCCTTGCCTCAATCTGACGGTTTGGACTAGCTCAAAGAAACAATTTCCTAGTTTGACTATAGATAGTACTGTATATAATAGCAGTAATGCCACAAAATAAAATCATTCTTGCAGAAAGAAAGAAATCAATGTAAATTTGTTGATCTTTTTTTTCCGAAATACGTTCAGCTACCCGAGTGGTCTATGAATACATTACATTAAAACGTTCTGTTGTGTTTACATGTTTGTGTTCAAATTTACCCTGTCTTGGTTGTGGTCACGAACAGACAATGAGAATTGATCGCTTCTTTCTAAGTAAAGCAAAGATTGATCTTTCCGTTTTGAGTGAGCCCGAGGAGAAAGTACGAGAAAATTTTGAAGGCGTAACTAGTTAAAGCTGAGAAGGGTAAAATGACTGTTATTTTAAGCTTATTCGTGAAATAGCAAAGCACAACGAAAAGCGAAAGAAGTGAAACAAATTTTTTGTAATAGTTTTTTTGTAGCTATGCGGTAAGCAAACTTTGGTCAGTTGTAAACGCGGTAATAAATAAATGGTCTGTCTGTTGGGGTACTTGGTGGTTAGGTCACTATGTATGGATGCATGTGTGCTCACGCTTGCACTTAAGCCGTAGAATATTGCGCACGAGTGATTTCTCGCACAGGGTTTGATGGGATCCGGCCGGGGTCAGCTGCCTTATCCCTCTCAACATCCTAACCGCACAAATATAATATATGGACAGTTATTACTTTTGATGTTTTTTTCGGCGATCATACTTTAATGTTAAAGTTTTTTTGCCTCATTTTTTAAAGTTTGAAGCTTCGTTTTCGATAGTTTTTTAAAAAATCAATAAAATATTCTTTCCCCATGACTCATACACATAAATGTAAGAAGGTATTATATGCTACTGGATCTGTTCCGTAAATTCTCCACATCGATTGAATCAAACTGAAGATCAGGGATCTAATATCAGCTCAGAGTATCGAAAATGCTCCAATTTAACTCATTCTCAATATTGTTAAAGATAAACGATAAAGCATGCCTATGTGGTGTTGGTACATTATTGACAGGCTGCTAAGCTGAAGTCTTGGCCATCATGGAACACGTGACAGATGTGAGCAGCACAATGCATTTATACACTGCATAGTGCAGTGGCAACCCATTCAGAAACAAGATAGCTTATACCTAAAGCATCATTCTAATTTCAAATCTAGGGAAACAAGCAATCGTGAGAAACATTTCTTATTGAATGAAGAAAATCGATAGTGGTGAGTTCTGAGCTTTTTGAACGCCGTAACTCAGGTTTCATGAATTGCCGTTTTAGTCGAGCTATTATGAAAGGTATACTAGAACAGAGGGTGAAAATCCCATTTTATGGTTTCCTGCCTTGCTGCTAGATAGATAATTTTTCGAGCTAGAACCCAAGAACGAGCTGTCACTTCTTTGATTTGCTATTAAATTGATTCTTAGGCCTCAATGAGGAATGATGGGGACACAAAAGGAGAATTGAATGTTCACTGTTCACGGACCAGAGGAAGAAGAAAATGACTTTTCCACGGTAAAAGTGTGAAATATCAACGCTTTGATATATCTACTTTTACCGCTCATTGTTGATGGAGCACTAGTAAACACTTGGTTTACCCGTCTATTAATTATAAAAAGAAGGAACACTTGTCTTTTCCATCAAGTAAACCTTATGGTTTCATAGAATTGGAACTGTCAGCTCCTGCTGGCTCTTAATTCTCAATTTCTCTATAGACCCATCTTTAACTTTTCATGTCGCTTAGCCTTTTGCATTAATGAAAAAAATATTGTTCGATAGCAAAATTTGAGCAAAGGTCAATGTCTTCAGCTATGGATACTAAATTAAACGCTACGCGTTCATTCAACCGGTTTAAACTCAAATATTCGTAATTCTGTAGTTCTTCGATGTTTCAATTATTGCGAAAATAGTTTCTAGGATCCTAGTACATCTTTACCATATAAAAAATGCCTTCCTGTTTTTGAATGAAATTGAAATTTGGGAAGCAAAAACACGTCTCTTGGACATTTGTATACTACCTACGCGTGTTTTAATGACAAAAGGAAAATCAGTTATATTCTTGAGAAATTGAGATCCTCAAGCTTAAACGTACAACGTTACGCAGACAGTATGAACGCGCGGTTTATTTAAGAATTTGAACTATCTTCAGCAAGTAATGACAGCGATGAATTTGTTTGTCTGTCCGCCTGTCTGCGTGCGGGTGCTCTACAGGCCATATACTTAGGCCGATGTGGACCAAACTAGACACTAGACACAATGATACTATAGGTCACGGGCAAGAACCGTATTGATTTTCGGCCCGATCAGTCAACCCTTAACCCTAGGGTTCAGGGGTCAAATTTTTATGTTGGCCGATTCGGACCAAACTTGGTGGAGCTATGCTTTCATTTCCAAGACAGATCTTATATCTTGTATCTTATTGCTTTTCAGCTCGATTAGTCATGGGTCAGGGTCAACTTTCAGGTTTTTCCATTGAGACATTGGGGGGTGATATCATATAATTGAAAAGCTCTCAACTAGGACATTTCAATGAAATCTTTTTGCATTTTCCCTTTTGCATTTTCTATAGCTTTTTCATGCTGCTTTTTCTTTGCTGGTATACTTTCAGCTTCGTCATCATAGCTGTGCGCGACTTAACAGCTTTTATTGCAAAATGTTTACCTTTTGTAATTGACAAACATATTATTTATTTCTCATTTTAATCTTAAACTGAGATAAGGTAACATGATAAGATACACATTTTTTCGTTACGTGTGTAACAACAGACAAAAACAGGAAAACGTACAATGGAACATGTACTCCAAAAACTAGCGAATTAAAACGTCGCTTATGGAGTTTGGAGTTGACGGAGCTGCAACAGTAAGGGAAAGGGCTGAAATAGGCATAATTGGGGAAATGGGTGAGGGATACGTCAAAAGGTTTAAAGAGATGAAAAATGGGTGGAGGAATAGAAAACGGGCGGAGGAATGTTAAAAGAATGGAGGAATGGAAAAATGGGTGGAGGAATGGAAAAACGGATAGAGGAATGTAATAAATGGATGGAGGAATCGATAACGGGTGGAGGAATGAATAAACTGGAATTTAATGCCCGTAATCCTTTGATAAAATTGGCAAAAAAATATTCGTTTACAGGTTTGGTGTTGATCATATAGTGGTTATATGGCTTCATTTGAACAACGGATCAACAACATATCGCTTTTTAAAAGATGGTCATCCAAACTACACAACTACCAAAATTTAACCATGATAAATACCGATATACTTAAGTTTAAGCTTGGACTGCTCGCCGTGAGGGACAGTGAAAGCAATGTGTTGTTTCACATCATACATCATAAAAAGCACGGATGAACGTAGATCTAACATTTAAAATAATATCGGCTACGACAGTTTTGGGAATACGGTAATAGTGAAAAATATTTGAGTGTACATCGATTCCATGCCTACAGAAACTCATAAGTTGAGAACTATTTCAGTAGCATAAGAAATGAAACGATGTAGACATTTTTTGCGTTTTTGCCCAAAGCTGGGCTTAGTGCTTACTTTTTCTGTACTATTATCATCATCAACCAGCCTTGAATGATGAAAAGCTATACGAGTGAGACAGAATAAATATATGAATAGTTCAATAATGTACTTTATGGTCAGCATGTAATGGAATTTTCCTCGAATCTGAATTCAATAAAAAGAAAATTCTTGGTACGACGATACTCAATCCAAAAGGCCGTATCACTACAGTTCAATGGAGTAGTATCTGAATGCATAAAGAATTTTCGCCAAGGGAATTTAAATTATTTCCTAAATTTCCAGCATTGAGAAAGAAACCAAGTCATCTATTTAACTTGGGTGAAAATACGACGCCAACATGAGCAACTTGTCTATGCTAGTTGTCGTCATGCTCAATCAATAATTTAATACAAAAGATTCCATATCTTCCACATGATATCAAAATTTCACCATTTCTCTTCATTTACTCCCGTCTACAATAGATTTTATCCTTTTCCTCAGAAATAATGATAAAACGGGTAAAGAATCGACCAGGACACCATTAAAACCATTCCATAGTGATATCTACGAAGTTTTATGTTCAGTTATTCCGGCAAGTAGTAGTAGGAACTCATGTTCTTATTTTGTGGTTAATAGTAGCGCGTGTCTAAATTCGAAAGAAATCATATATATTTTAAAGAATTTGATGTCTCGTACTATTAGCATAGTACGGTCCAGGAGAAAAAGTTTTCTGATTTGGTTTGAAGGGTGCGCTTCGAAGTTATGTCATTCTTTTACAGTGATTTAAAACATTTCCGTTTCGGGACGATGCTATTTTCCTGGAACGCTCTCGGTAAAAAAGACCGTTTATATTCAAAGCTGGCCTTAAGGCTTTTTAATTTACGTGAAACTCAGCAAATTTTAAGGATTATGCAAACCAACACTATGGCATCAAAAGCATTCTTATCAGTCACCGATCAAATAAAAAGCGTGTCGTAGACATGTTTCATTCACAGCGTTAGATTCAAGATGGTACTACTATGGCGCATAAATATTAAACATTCATTGAAACGTAAGTGGATCACTACTTTTCATCTACTTCGCTCACAGTTAATTTAAAGGATAAAAAAATGCGGACGAGTGATCAGCTAAAAAGCTTTTGGAAAAAACCAGCACTTGACACACAAGAATTCCCTTCAGGAAATGGAACATTTTTTATCTTTTTCTCACTCCACCAATCATAAATACATGCACGCGTACACAGCAAACTAACCTTACGTGTCAGTTAAGGATACAATGTTTTAATACTTTCTGATGGCTCAGCAATGCACTGATTATTTATTCAGAGATATCCACTCATAGGATAAATGTACTGTTCCTATCCCATCAAGTTCTCTTAAGTCGCTTTTCGTAAGAGAACCATCAATCGGAAGAACGGTACTTAGGAAAGCGTTGAAGTGGAAAGTTGACGTTACATGCTTTACAAGCAAATGGATTACGGAGGTATCTCGGCGCAAGTATTTCTTTTCTGCAACGTCAGAGAGCTTTATGACCTGGTAGGGATCCATGCAATGGGAACATAACGATAAACGTTCATTTTATTCTAAACTTTAATAGAAGCAATACAGGAATGATGTACTTTGCTACCTCCTCTGGTTTTGAGTCTAACAGCATTGACTTATTCAGTACTACCAACCCGCAAAAACAGACGCTTCACAAAAGCTTTTTTCGAAAATTTCCTTAGATTTGTCGACACGTGTATCACGATACAGTCACTCATATCCATTTTCAAGCACATAAAAAAGGTGTAGGAAAGTATATATTCTTCCGATACCATACAACTTTCGTTTCAGTCCGTGGGTTAAAAGGTTTTTTCTGTGAACCTTTCGTGTCTTGCATTTATTTTTTCACTTTGTAACCGAGAAGCTAACTGAGAAAAGCTCATTTGAGCTGCGCGTCTTATTCCACTTTTGTTGTTCCTTTTTGTTGCTCTTTTATTTGGATGAATAATTACCTCCTAAAAATGGCAGGTCACTTTTTCCAGTTCGCGGAAAACCATTCCTGTGTTTTATGCCCACTGTTTCTACACGTTCTTCGTGTGGGTGGATTATCCATAGAAAGTAGAACCTACTAACGTTTACCATTTCAATTTTTAATGAAGGTCTGTTTTGATATGTGTGCATCCTTTTGCCAGCGTGTTTATTGAAGTTACTAGATAGCTTACAGTACCGAAGCAGGTCAATTAAAGTATTGAAGATGTGCAGGGTATATGACTAGAGAAAATTACCAGCTAGCTAAATATAAATTATACAAAATGCATGTGTCAAACTTCTGCTCATGGAATTCTATGATCAATATGTTTTCCCATTCTAGGATTTGGGATACATGAAAACTGAACTAAAAATCATTTTTATACAAACACTTAATACGCCAGTCCTATCAGGCGTATTCGCAGCAAAACTTGCCATTTTCTTTCTCCAATCAGCAGAAAATAATAAATTATATCATGAGAAAAAGTAGACAGAAGAAAATGAACATCAGTGAGTGCTTCATGGATAGCAGCGCTTGTAACACACTTTCTCAGCAATTTCTTCAAGTGCTTTTCTTTAGCCCTCAGGCAGACATACTCTGGGTGGGTGATTGTTGCTGTCGACGCTAACAAAAATAATTCATCATCCTAGCCAAAAGTCTGGTCAGGAATACCTAGCACCCAACCCAACTTTTTTTTCTAACGAAGAGCCAATAACCCGACTTGAAAGCGATGTAATATGGGTTACAGAGTTTGGTAAAGCATCCAAGTTTGTCATTGTCGAAGTCACTTGTCGACAAAGCATCAAACATGTTCAGTTGCCTCAATCGGATCTAAGAATAGAAGTACGGAAACGGATAAGACGAAACGATATTTCACATATAACCGAATTTGCCTATGCTTTCCATGCAGCTAATGGAAAAGGATAAAATATGCGATGAGAAATTCGTACTCTACCTAGCAACAATAATTACAGGGTGCCAAACAACAACTGACTTTCTTGAGTTTCTCCTTATTGATCTTTTGATGTACCATATACACATGACTACTTTGCCGAAGTTTTTAAAAAATGTGGCCTATAACTGTTTTTACTTCTCACGAGTCTATTTTCATAGGAAACAAGAGAACGAAAGAAAATTATTTCAAACCTGAGTAAAGCTTATAAAGTTTTTTTGCTCTTGCATCATCTGATAGAGTTGAAAAGAAGACTGGTCGCTAGTAAAAAATGTTTTGCGAGAAAACGAGGAAGGGAAAAAGAAAATCATCATTAGCAGGCAAAAACACCAAAAGTGATGGAAAAAGGAACGTTAGTTATGTGCTGTGAGTACACTTTGTGCTTATTTCACTTTTGTGTCTTCCTGTCTTCTTCATTGCGGGCATGATGGAAAACGATGGTGAAGTATTAGAGCTCCATCCTAGCGCCATGCGATAAAAAATGGTCATAGAAGATTCTGTAAAGGGCAGACTATCCGTACTATTTTTCATTCACAGCATTCTAGCATTTGGTAGTGCAAAAAATCTACTGTAAAAGGGGCCATTCCAAGTTTAGTTGGAGCGTGAAACCAACAGCACGCGTCTTTTACGGTGAATATATCTGTGTACTCATGAACAGTTAATTCTTTGTTTCTTTCGCTTGATTTCTTCTATGGGGATACTGTTTCATGTGTGCTAAAGAGAAACTTGACACATACACCATTGTACTCTACATAAATGGTCTTATTTGTGCTACATGCACGTATTGTATTGTAACAAGAAATAAACTAAAACGAAAATAATGTTGGCCCAGTAAAACTGATTTTTGCACGTTTCCCAGATTGTATACCCAAAAAATATCCTAAATCACAAAGAAGGCATTTGCAAAAGTTATTAATTCTGGCAAACTTTTAGTATTAGTACAAGAAACCAGCTACATTTAATAAATGTAAAACATATGAGTTGTGTCCGGACATCCTTTGGGAAATTGTTTGTTATAGCGACATGGAATGTTATCAAAACAAACAATTATACACAACCATATCTTATTACAGAAGCGCACGGGCATAAACATGCACAGATCTTCATGCAAGGAACTTCAACGGTGTTTTCATGCCCTCGTTCCTTTAGACCAACTGTCCAACGAGGAAAGGAAGACGAAAGAGCTTGTGAGGTGCTTAAAAAAGTCTCCCTCTCTAAGCTGATCAACATCGTCATCCATCTCCTTATTGGAAGGAGAACAAGAATAGTGAAAAGTACAAGTGCATTACGTTATTTGCCAATATCATTATTATGGATGTTTGTTCATACGTTACGTGCACTCCTTCATACACATACATCACCAATTCAGAGAATTATAGGGTTGTGCATACAACATAAATCTAGGAAAAACATGGCAAAGTGTGCTCGTCGGATTAAATGACAACACTGGGAAATAGTAAGCTTCGCCAGTACGCACTTATTTCTGACTGTTACAGTTCTACCTGAACGGAAAAAATTGCAGCCTGAGAAGTGAAATGTTAAGCAAAAGTAAATAGCAGTATTACATTTCCTCAGAGAGAAAGAGAAGAAGTAAAAGTCGAATTGGTTCCTGCTTTGTGACATGCAATAGAATTGTACCCTTACGGTTATGTTGCATTACCTACATGAACACTACCGGTACACACTTTATGGTACACATACAATATATTCTAGGAGTCTAGGAGTACACCGCTTTGACGAATTGCGTCACGGCAGAGGAAAGTCGAAATGCCTTTTGATTTTATAAAAATGTTTGTTATTTTTTTCAACAGATTCTATAAAGCTGAAATGAAAAACGTAGTAGAATTGTGTTTCGCTACATTCAAGTATGAACACAATTTTGGGGATTCAGTAAACGAGCCAAATGAGCTCCATTTTTCGCAGAGGAGAATGATCAGCTCAGGAAAATGACGACATTGGAAAAAGGTAACAAGATTACATATAGCGTCAACGGAAGGACATAACGCTTCCGAAATTATATGGTTGCTTTATTTCGTGGTCTATTTATAGTCCTGCTTGGTAGCTACTTTGTGTCTAATTAGTATTATCCTCTTAACAATTAATTAATTGTTCAGAGACCATGACAGCAATTACGTAAGGGTTGAACAGATTTTCAGATGTTCTCTCGTCGACGTAGTCTTTCCCTAATCAAGCCTCGCCGCTGCTACTGAGTAAATCATGAATCTTTGCGAGGACAGTGTAACGAGGTGGTCTGCGCGAGGTAAACTTTTATTCATCAACGTAGTTGGCTCGATACTTCGAAGAAGTGTAAATACGCGCTCATTATACCTTTTCGGCTACAATGTGATCATCTGTAGTCGTTTCCTTTCCTTATTTTCATGTCTTTAGATTTTGTCGTCGTTTGAGGACTCCTTTCATAAAAGTAATCTCTTCTTGGTTGCGAAGTTAAAGACATAAGGGAAAGTGCTGATACTGCACATTTTCAAGCCAAAAAATCAAGTTCAGGCCAACCATTTAGAAAATGTCAAACATTAGACAGGCATTGGAAAGAGTGAATGAAGAGAGTGTGGAGGGAACAAGTGAGGGGAATAACACATCGTGGCTGTGGTAGTAAACAGCTCAGCAAGATGGTTGAAAGGACGAAATAATGAGATCAGCAAGAAAAGTCGCTCACGGATGTCGTGTCCTGCTAGTCACACATTCGAGAAGGAAAGAAGGAAATAATCAAGACAGTAGAGATTAAACATTTCCTTGTTTAATTGTTGCTACTGGTGATTCAACCCATACTTGATGCATTGTGATTCATCCACCGATAACGAAGAGAAAAAAATGTCTCTTGCATTTGTTCCAAAAGATAAAAATAAAACCCCTAATAAGTAAACTAATTCCTCGCGGGAAAAAGCCTGGTTAAGATATTTGTAGCTTCCTTAGCAAAGGCGAGTCTTCTCATAAACTTGGTTATAACATCTACTGCTTCGATAACAATGAAGAAATGCATTAATGATGATCTTGATGACTGAGCCAGTTATCATTTTTTTGCCTCCTCGAATCTCTACCAAAAGTAGTTCCTTTCATCTTCACAATCACTGACAGTGGAGGTAGTGAGCTCTACGATGAGCGATGGCGTTCCACGGGCAGAATTCAACGACAGTGTTATACGCTCATTCCAGACTATTTTCTTTGGACATGAATATCGAGCTTTCATCATTCTAACGCTTCTCGTGGCTAGCCTTTATTAGAAAATTCCACACCATCAACGTCCCACTTTCTTTCTTGGGAAGTCCGTATCATCTGGGCGTAAGTTTCGTAGCTCTTCATTCATGATGTAATACGACGAAACCTTTTCATGCATCTGTCTTTGTGAGAGCTTGTTCCTTA
>VICI01003305.1:0-13662 GCA_019593645.1 Akabosia matsudoensis | reverse complement strand
TTGCAACTTCCGGTTTGCCAATAACCAAAAGCTTTCTTTTCTCAGACCCATCCGCATTTGCACACATCACCACTGTAAGCCTTTCGTCCGCAATAGAAAAATCTTGTAAAGGGTTAACCCTTTTTGCATACTTAAACTGCCAAGCTTGTTTAGGCGTAACTCTAAACAGAATCCCTATCTCGTCCACAAAAAATACGTCCCTTTCCGGGTACAAGTCTTTAGTCTTCGGATTCTTTTGACGTTTTTGAGTCCAAATATTTTTCAGCCAATCTTTGCGAATCCATTCTTCCTCATCTGCAACTGTGACCCGTTCCTGAGTTTGTTGACTATCATCGCCCGAGTCTTCATCTGCTTCCTCGTCGCCTTTTCCACCATTTTTCGTTGTTTTTACAGACTTTGCTTGAGAAGTCACCGGTGTCGTCTTGAATCTAATGTTGTAACGTTCTTTAAAGCGATTAAGCCAGCTTGGGGATGCAACAAAATCTGTTCGCCCAAGTTCATTTGCAATGTTTTCCGCCATAGTTGTCAGAACTCGAGTATTCACAAATAAGTTTTGAGTCCTGACCTTCTCATACCACTGGTAGACAGCTTCATTGATCTCCAAAAATGCCCCACGTCGTACTATTCGCTTCCGTAGAGGAGCCCCAGCTTTAAATGCTTCTTCAATTTTGTCACGGCTCTGGACGATATTCCGAATCGTTGATCTTCGCATATTCGTTTGTTTGGCGATTTGCGATCTCTTCATTCCTTTATCCAACATCCGGATCACTTCCATTTTTTGCATGAGTGTCCTAGATTGTCTTTTTCCGTTATTTTCGCTTTTGCTTGCCTCCAACTGTTCATATGTCCCGTTTGTAAGCTCATCAAGCCGATTGGAGTCAATCGCGCCAAGTTTGCTACTTGTTCCTGGAGTAAAATCGTCTGAGGGAGGTTCTTCTGTTTCATCAGGTTCGTCACTTTCAGACTCCCCTTCCATTGTACGTTTAATCAGTCGACTTCGCTTCGGTCTTGCGATTGATGCAGACCTTCGCGTCGGCGGTACGGCAGTTCTTTTTCGTGCTGTTTTTTTTACTTCATGATGGACAACATTGACCCGGACTTGCCGGAATCTGCCTGATTTGCGTTTATTTTTGGACGCACTTGAGTCTTCCTCATAATCATATTCACTGTCCTCAGCGGATTCTTCAGACAGGTTTCGTTCAATTTTCACGTTAGCTGTATTTGGGGATGTATTGTCACTGTCGTATCTTCTCTTCACGTTTCCGTCTACATAATGAATGGTTACAAAATTACGACAATTTAATACTATGAATTAATGATGAACAAAATATCCTTACCTGAATCAAAGTGATCTTCACATAAAACTAATCCAGTCGAGAGTGTTTCAGGTGGTATACTAAACCAAAAGCCAGCATCAAGAGAATCAAGCCATGCAAGTTGACTACAGAAATAAATATAAATATTCAATTAGTTAGCAAGTTACCTTTCACTTTTCAACAATGACAAATATACCTTGGCCGATCTCTCGGAAACTTTCTGGATTTTTCAGGTCTCTCGATTGGTTTGCGACACCACGCGAGGCTGCACAAGTTAGACATTTTCGATGAATATTTGAAGACAAATCACACAATTCATTGATAATTTTGAAGATGTTAGAGTTTAGAGTACAGGACTTTCTAATATTGGAATCACCACAACTGGAGAGGAAATTTTTAGCGCATAGACATTTGTTATGGTACTAAATCCCCCAGCTCTTTTCGATGTCGAGATTTGGTGTAGATCTTGGTTAGAAGTCGAAAGGAATTTCAAGTCGCCCCATTTCTAAATTGCCTTTTATGGAAAATAAATGGTTCGGTAGCATTATATGCGCAGTTTCTATAATCTAAATTCACTTTATTCACTTAAACTATCTTTGAACATTGAACATAAATGTATTTGCATACAACAAACCTCTCGAGACTCACAATCCGCTCCCCATCACTCTCACTCACCTCTCCACCACTATGTACACTATTTACAATATTTACAAACGTGACACCCATGTATTTAGGTGTCACCTCCCTTACCTGAGTTCCTCTTCAGAGGGGAGATAAACTCCTTCTCTGAAGACTCTTCTTCAGGCCGCATCACGCCTGAGTCCCCCCGGTTAGGAGGTTGCCCTCCTTCACCAGTTGGGTTCCCAGGCGTTTGTTTGCCTGTCCGATAACTCTGTTTCCAGTCTGTCCGAGGGTTTTAATGGAAGAAGCGGTTCCGTTACCCACCTAAGGCGACCTCCCAGCTTTGTCTCTACAAGCTGGTATTGGGCCTTAGTCATCTTAATCGTAGCCCAAAAGCCCACCTTCCCCTTTTCAGGATGTACTTGACTGAAACGTACGATAGACCACGTTTCAGGCAGTAATCCTTCATAGGCTCTGTTACTGGCCACAATAATCTTTTGGGCTGAAATCCCTGTTAGGGCATTCCCTGTGGAGGGATCGTGTGTGTCTGGGACGTGGGTGAAGTAATACCCGTATGCCCGCACAAGCTTCACGCCCTGATGGACGTTGTACCTGTTTCCGGACATGCGAGCCACAGCCCCCACCACCCAGTTAGTTGTTAGTCCATCTTCACACTTGATCACTGTTGTATGATCAAGTTTCGTGACCCCCCTAAACTTAAGAGGTGTACCTTTGAGCATTTCAATCGCGGTTGTTTTGCGGAATTCCGCCACAAACGCGTCATGCTCATCTTTGCTCAGGTCACTATTGTCTTCATCATTGCGTGTGACGAAGACATCAATGACTGCAGTTTTATAGGTGTCACTAGAGGTTCCCCCTTCTGCACTGGAACTAGCCTCGCGGCTAGGGCCAGGTGCAGGGGTCTCCTCATGTGTGGTAGTAGTAGGAGTACTAGTACTAGGCGGTAAGGGTAGTTTAAACTTACCCGTCACATCCATCTTAGGTGCTGGGGTAGATGTTGTCACAACACCCTCAGCACCTAGGGAGTTTTGGGTAAGCTCCACTGACCCCTTACCAATCGGTTGGTCACGGCTTTTCGTCACCCCAGAATCGCTCGTTGCAACCGTCCTCCTATCTACCCTTTTACTCATTGACTCCTGCTGGGATGAGCGTTCCTTCCGCTTCCCAGCCGGGCTATACACTTCCTCTTGTTGCGTTACACCAGCGGCTTCACGCAACAATCGGAGTTTGGCCCTTTCCTTTTTACCCGGTTTTGTTTTTCTGGTCCGGATCCAGGCTGGTTTGGAATCCGGAGCAGTGGTTGGTTTAGAGTTTTTACACTCGTCACCATCACCACTGCCTGACTTAGCACCATCACCCCGACCCACACCCTCACCGGCCGTAACACTACTCATAGTAGTATCACTTCTACCCGTAGCATCCTCCCGGTTCCCAACACCCACAACAGCAACACCTCCTCTAACCACCCCAATCACTCCCACCTCATCACCAGCATGTAGATCGTCTGAGGGAGGTTCTTCTGTTTCATCAATTTTTATGTTTGCTGCATTGGTGGATGTATTGTCACTGTCGTATCTTCTCTTCACGTTTCCGTCTACAAAATGAGTTACATAAGTTTCAATTACTGAATACTATGAATTAATGAAGAACGAAATATCCTTACCTGAATCAAAGTGGTCTTCACACAAAACTAATCCAGTCGAGAGTGTTTCAGGTGGTATACTAAACCAAAAGCCAGCATCAAGGGAATCTAGCCATGCAAGTTGACTACAGAAATAAATATAAATATTCAATTAGTTAGCAAGTTACCTTTCACCTTTGAACAATGACAAATATACCTTGGCCGATCTCTCGGAAACTTTCTGGATTTTTCAGGTCTCTCAATTGGTTTTCGACACCACGCGAGGCTGCACAAGTTAGGCATTTTCGATGAATATTTGAAGACAAATCACACAATTCATGGGTAATTTTTAAGATGTTAGAGTACAGGACATTCTAAATTTGGAATCACTACAACTGGAGAGAAAATTTTAGCGCATAGACATTTGTTGTGGTACTAAATCCCCCAGCTCTTTTCGATGCCGAGATTTGGTGTAGATCTTGGCTAGAAATCGAAAGGAATTTCAAGTCGCCCCATCTCTAAATTGCCTTTTGTGGAAAATAAATGGTTCGGTAGCATTATATGCGCAGTTTCTATAATCTAAATTCCCTTTATTCACTTAAACTATCTTTGAACATTGAACATAAATGCATTTGCATAGGCTGAACATTAGCAGTAATAATTTAATTAAAATTGTTGAATGAATATGAGTGTCGATGCAAAATAATAAAAACGGAAACACTTAATAAAATGGCTGACCCCTAGTGAATCTGTTCACCATATCCATCGTCCACACAGGTTGATCGTACGATGAAACATGACCAGCGTTTCGTATATTAATATGAATGAGATTTTTAGCTTGTTTCACGTAACCTGCAATGTCATCATTGACTTTCCAAGTGCTCCGCACAGATCGGTCATAGTCCTCAGCCCCCTGCCACTTCAAACTACGTACAAACTTGTCAATTCCCGTATGTGGAACAATTATGTCGAGTTGTGGGGCGTAAATTAGTACACGGTAGTCTTCATCAAGAAGCTTTTCAACTTGGGGTCGGGCACTTTTGCAAATGTCCTCAATCATGTGGGAAAGCACAGTAATACTGCCTCGGAGGAAGGGCTGTTCCCCAACATGAATGGCTTTTCGAACACTTTCTTCGCTTAAGAAGTTTGCGTAGCTTTTGTAATCCACTGGGGTTGTTGTTTCCAGCACGTTCATGTAGAACCTGTAGTCAGTAATGTTGTGGAAGTAAGAGGGCCGATCGGGGTAGCCGAGAATCAGGTTTTGTACCGCCTACGAAGTATTTTAAACAGTTTATCACATTATAAAGATAAAGGCAAATACTCATATTTAGTGATACATGAGTAATGATAATGACTTACGTCAGTAGCCTCCCTCCACTTTTTTGCCCGGATGAGCTTCCGAATCCTGTCTTCCTCTGCGTAAAAAATGGCTCGTTGGTTTGTATCAATCAAACCCTGGTTATATAGATAATCTCCGTATTCATTTTGATTGATTGGGTCAGTGTATCCGCTTCCTATCATTATTCCCTTCAGTGCCAGCTTCATTCTTCGAGTTTTTAGCCGATTTTCGGTATGAATTTTGAAGGCCAAACTTGGCACATATTTTCCTGGCGATTCCAATGTAAATAACGATAAAGTTTGGCTTGCATAAAACTAATTATTTTTTCTGAATTTGTAAAAAAAAAATCCGCTTACCGGCATAAGATTCTCCAGCAATGAAGAAATCGTTGTTTATGTACTCTGGAAAAACTCGGAAAAATTGTAGCAGTGCTTCATACAAGTCGGCAGCGACTTGCTCCTGGGATCTTGCATAGCCCCTCTCGCTGTTAGTAAAGCTGAACCCTTGAATATCCCAAAAAATGTTAAACAACCCTAGATCTTAAATATAGATACGGTTAGGGCCTGGAGAAAAATATTTACCAGTTCCCACAGGGCTATCAATGTAAAGAACATTATGCGTCATTGTCCATGAGTGCGCTCGATAGTCCAAGTATCCTTTCTCGTTGATCATAAACGGCCCGTTTTCCACAAACAAGCCGAACATAGAACTCGTTCCCGGTCCGCCGTTAAGCCACAATAAAACGGGAGACGTGTCCGTGTTGTACTAGAAATGCCATTCAAATTTCCTTCTGTAACAATATTTGCCAACTATCAAAACAAAAGCTCAGGAATATTATGTGTGCATTGCGTACGGCTGCTGGAAAGAACCAGAAAAATAGATTGGAGTTGAATTCCTGATTCACTGTGAAGAACCCACTGTAACTTAGCACGTCTGTGATGTTCGAAACACGGGCGAGCTCTTTCCAAATCAGCTCGCCGCTTCTCGAACGCAGCATGTAGTCAGTGAGTATAAGTTTGTCCCCATAATTTCCATTAGGATTGATTGGGGTAGGTTTCTTATCGTGTTTTGCCGAGGCTGTAGAATTTTGGTTGCCTAAATATGAGTGTTCTTGGGAAAACAACCAAGCCTGTGTTTTTGCCAGGCACTGCAGTAAAATTAGGATGACTGCGAGTTTTTTGCATGTTGATTTGGAGCTTTGAACTTCCATTGTAATCCGAATATGATTGAATGCTTGGATCAGTTTCAATTGATGATGAATCAATTGATAGGTCCGTCACTGAACTGAACATAGTACAAAATCTGTCTTACTATTATACTACACTTACGCATGCTGACCTTCATAAACATATTATTACTGCGAATAAGCAAGGCTTAAATCAGCCATTTGAAATCGGAAGAGAAAGTTTTATTCTCACAGCACTGTGAACTTTGAAAGATACTCGCAGCCCTGCAGGTCAAGCAACTCTTACCGTGTTCGTTCGGATCGTACTGCGCTCTGTAAGAGACACTTCCGGTGGCTATCACGTAAGACAAATATATAGATTGTGTAAAGAGAAATTTTCAGGGAAAAATGAACGGAAATGTTTTAGATCAAGAAGGTATAAGTTCACACTATGCTAATATTGGTTTTTTATTACGGTGATGATATGGAGTTTAATTGAATGAATCAAGTAAACGAAAACATATTTGTTTTTGCTGGATGAAATTATTCTTTACTTATCAGTTATCATACAACAATATCGTTCATGAACCATTCACACTTTTACTAGAAATAATGAATGCAAAATGAAATGTTATTTTCCACTGAAACGCATCATGTTTCCACTGATGCCTCCCCCTTTCCCACTTAGGACAACCGCAGGAACGCCATCATCGCCTTGTGCCTTGTCTTTGCTGATGTAATCAACCACATCAACAACTGGAAAAATGTAAAATATGATTTTTTTAGCGCAAATGACGCGTAGTTCTTTAGTGATTTAAGTATACAGATTGTTCGTGAATATTCATTAATTACTTACGAATGACTTTTCCTCCCCTTTTTCGTGGGAACGGTAAATAGTATGGGTCTGAAATCTGATGGGGCGATGAAAGACGAAGCACTGGAACACCTGCCTTGTCTTTTACACTTCCTTGTAAACCGTTACTTGCTTCGTCTCCCCAATTTCCTGAAGAAGGGAATATCTATAAATAATGTGGAGTTATTAATAAAAGATTATCTTGTGTGTCTTACGCATTGGCTGACGATTCAAAAGGAGGATTGGACTTTCGTTCGACGATGAATGACCAGCAAAGTCGTCAGTTTTTTCCCCAATTACGGAAGACGCAAATATTGGACTCGCTAGTCCACTGACTGCTAGGCTGAGTATCGATGCAAGAATCGCTCTCCATAAAAAATAATACGAAGCCATGTTTGGGAGCGAAGGATTTCGAAAATTTGCCCCCTTAAAAATGACTGTTTTACTTCCTTCGGCTCAAGTAGTTACGTTTTGCACTATGCACGCTCGGTATTTATACTTGATAACTTCAAAAATTTTACATGGCCGATGTGGAAAACGAATAAATGTTTTAAATCAATTTCCGGTTCAAGCAAATTGTCAATTGCAAATCCCCCATTGGTCGTGGAATATAAAAGGCATTTTAGTGTCAAATTTTCGTTTTCTAAACTTTTGTTTGGTGTCTCCATTCTTTCGTTTCGTTGTAAAGACTTTTTTCATCCCAAAAAAGTAATTGTCATATATTTTATTACAAAATTCTTTACTAGTATCAACCAAAATATATTTTGATAACAGTATAGATACTATTATGTACATTCTAGCATTAAATTATTGTACTTGAATCACATTATCGTCACATGTATAAAAAAATCTTAAGGAAAATAGTTTAGATTTACAAATGCATTTAAAAGTCAACTGCCCCGTCGAGCAGCATTAAAAATTGTAACAATATCTGCAAAATGTTAGCTTGCATTGTAAATTTGTAATTTCGTTCCGTTTACGGCCGGGCTTCCGCCTGGTGTTTGGCTTGATCCTTCCTTTCCTATTGAGATTCTGTTCCTACTCTTTCTCGGGAGTGTTTTTGGAATATCTGGAACCCAACTGTTCTGGAAGGTTGGGGAAATAGGCAACCACTTGAAGAAAGAAAACCTGTAGATTTCATGAAAAATGTACGAAAATATGAGTAAAGATTAATCTCCATAAACAATTTCCTTTCCTCCACACCTTGCATTGTTAGGAAAGACTAGTTTAAAAGAAGGAAATGGTTACTTTTTAATGAAGTTCATGCAAAATGGAATGTCGTAAGATGGGTCTCTGTTTCTGACAGATTCATCGCCATCATTATCAATATGTGAATGGGCAGCCCATACATGTAAGCCTCGTTCCTCCGGAGTTCCTAGATGATTCAAAAGAAGTGATTATCGCCGAATATTACATTATTTTTAAAGTATGTAAATCTTTTTAAAAATGTACCTGGAATCGTGTTATCTAAAAAGAATCCTAGCACACCAGCGACAAACATCCCAGTGCTGAGTAAAATGCTTATGATTTGATCCAAACTTTCGTTTCCTAGCTTGATGGCGCCTTTGTTGGCGTCCATCCATTGGCTTATAACCTACACCATACAAAGGAAAATTTTAGCTTTCCCACAAAACAGTGCTAGAATCAGTCGCTCACGTTTCGAAGTTAAAGCATTACCAGGCCGAAAAACAGGGAAAATCCAATTATGAAGATGTTTCTGGCAGAGTTCAAATCAACTCCTTGCAGATTCGAAAGACCTACGGCGGTAACGGTTGCAAACACAACACAAAATATGCCCCCAACGATTGGCTCTGGTATACATATAAATGCAGCTCCAATTTTTCCAACCAGGGAGAAGGCGATCATTAGAGCTCCTGCTGCTTGGATAACCCTTCTAGCTCCAACTTTTGTCACACTGATTGCTCCGATATTTTCACTGTATGAAGTTGTACCGTTTGAGGTTCCAAAAATACCAGCAAGGACACATCCAACCCCCTCCATAAAAATACCCCGATTTATAGCATGTTTGGGAGGTGTTTTTGCTCCTGAGATAATTTAAGCACGAATTTTTCAAAATGTTCCCAAAATATATGTAACACATTGTCAGTATTGCGTACCTGAAATCCTAGCACATGCATAGTAGTCGCCAATTGACTCAATCGCCCCTGCGATGACACCAGATAAAACACCCAATACAGCTCCAACAGATATTGTAGGTAGTCCCCATTGAACTGTGTCGAACAAATTGGTGTCATTAACACATTTTTACTCGTGAATATAGCACAAATTGTAAAAGTTATTAAAATTTTTTGACACGTACATGGATATGGAAGGAATATCCATGAGCTTTGTGTAAGTACGTTTATTTTGAAGTCTGTTCTGGCTGGATTTCCTTGCTTCAACACATTTGTTGCTGTTAGAATTCCGCACACTACCCAAGCAATGATGATTGTGAGAAGCACCTGTTGTGAAAGGGAGATAGATTATAAGTATTTTCCTCAAAATATCTTGTAGGTGAAACGACTTGTATGAATTTTTTCTTGTTGTACTTACAGGAAACACTTGGAATATTGGATATGATGACGACTGCCCGGATACTTTTACGAAAGGAATGGGAACTTGAGTGTTTCTCAAATACTGCGAAAATAATGTGATGAGAACAATGGTCCTAAAAAAATATTACAAGACTCAGTATAAGAAGATTCACATCATATCTCCCAACAAATAATTAGGTCATTGCTTCGCTATAATTTCTTTTCATCAAATAATGAGCCGAGATAGTGAACTTAAAAAAAATGAAATTATCAGACAAAGCATCATCGAAAATGGGCAACATGACTATTGCAGTTCATACCAGTTTCATCTCTGAAATCTGTTGGTCTAAGCGTTGCATATAAGTATATTTAGTTTACGCTTTTTGCATTTCCTGTGTGCAATGTGTAACTACTTTATAGTCATAGCTTTTAGTGACCATTTCAGTTCTNATATAAGTATATTTAGTTTACGCTTTTTGCATTTCCTGTGTGCAATGTGTAACTACTTTATAGTCATAGCTTTTAGTGACCATTTCAGTTCTATGATGAAAACTTGTAAGTATCTTTCCGCTTCAAAAATTGCTGTTAGAAAAGTCTTGAGTCTTGACCGCATATTTTTGCACTTGTAGACTTCACCCTCTACTAATTAGATATATGATGTTGTTTTCTTTTTCAACTTACAAAATCGCTATGCCCCAATTTGATGCTGCGTGTACTCCTGCAGTTTGGAATAGGGAAATCCCCAGAAGAGCTATAGCAGGAGCGACCGTCATTGGTGTAATGTATTTAAGCATCATTCCAACAATTCCTGTAAGCAGGGGTGAAGAGTTATCAAAGAAATAAATTATTAGTATCATTGTAAACTAATTTGTTGGCCAATTGATTGATTTTTAGTCATGTAGATTGGAGGTCATAAAGTGTCTAAATGATGACAGGAAAATTTATAGCGTACCCCAATGCGAAACCGTCGTATTTATGTCATTAAAAATTTTATTCTCTAACTTATAAACTACTATGTGGCTTAGCCATGCTGTACACGAGATGACAGCATTCTTATTCAATTCAATAACATAGTAATTAGGATGGATGAACGATTTAATGACAGAAAGTTTCGACCTTTTCCTGTATTCGATGTTGATCACACGCAGTGATCAAAAGCAAATAAACCTAACTTATGTTGTTTTTTTGCATGCAACGTATTTTCTTAAATACGGACTTAATATACTTAACTTAATTATGTGTCTTACCGAAAAATCCTATGAAAACTTCGACTAGTGATGCTACGATGATTGCACCCTGTAGTTCCCGCATACGACGCTGCCACAACTCTGTTCTGGCTTCAGGAGTCAGAGCACTGATTACAGCGTTTGGTGGGCACCGCCACTCAGGCTGGTTAAGAATGGCGAGGGCAGGTACAATGAAGGCAAAACTTCCTCCCTGAATACATAAGTAAGTCAAGGATGAAGGACATCGGGGGATACGTTTAATTGTGGATGAGTTTAGTTTTGAACATATACCTGAATTATAGGTAGGCGCGTTCCGAAAGTACTAATAACAAAAAAGATAAATTATAACCAGTCCCGACACAACCATTAGCGTTTTCAGCGCTGAATTTCCAGTCACGTCAGATGGATAACAATCCGTTTATTACAAAATATGGAACGTTTGTCATTTTACCTTTGAAGCAGAGTAACAATTCCAGATACGAACATGATTGTCGATATAATTTGTGCACGGACCGGATCGTCATCTAGAATGCACATTGCCGGGCAGAGGATGAAAGGAACGCTTACTGCGCCACCCGCCATCATTATGTAATGCTGTTGCAAAAGAGATTTCATTTTGAATTCCATCGAAAATAAAAGGTGAAGAAAACTAAAGAGCTCAACTTGAAACCTACCTGGAATCCCAAAAATATTGTCAAGTACCATGGTGGTTCATCATTAATGCAGTACAGCAAGTCTGCATCGTACTTCTTTACAATATTGTCTGCCGAGGTGGCGAACGTGGACGGGCTAGTTTCCGATTTGGCTAAAGTGAGGTCAATCCCACCAATCTTGTCATTTACATCCTCGGGAGACTGTAAATGGTTTTTAATATTCTCTTGTAACTGATGCCCACTCATTTTTACCGGCTTTTTGGAAGTAATTTCACATGTGCTGCGAAACGTTTTCAGACATGTAGTGGCCCAAGCGTATTATGCTTTACTATTTGTCTTTGTTTACTGCAGCGTTTCTTTTATAGTCCCTGTGAACTGCGACTGAAATCATAGCACATTGGGCGTATATGTCAGTGTACTGCACTGTCATCAGTATTCTTAATCACTCACGTGAAACATCGCATTCGCAAACAATCGTGGACGCAACAGTCTTGATGGTACTGAGAAAAGGTTGTTTTAGGATGTCAATTAATTCAAGTATGATGTGATATGTGATCAACGGATTTCAGACTACATTTTATGTGTTGTGAGTACGATGGCATCATATCACAACTTCTATTGAAAATGTGCGAGTGTTTTGAACGTCCTCAATGTTTGTGTGTATGCTCAAATAGGTGAATGAAGGTGAAGTAGAAGTTCGTCGAATCAATAGTATCACTTTTAATTTAGTATTAAACGACGATACACGTCACACATTAGAGATTAGAGAGCATGTGAATATATGGCCCATTTGCTGGCTGGCCAAGAAGAGTTTGCATCAATGTATGTTTCATCAAGTGATAAATACATGACCCTACTTATGAATTGAATGGAAGTAATCATGTATCCAGGCGCCTGGCATTGAACCGAACTGATCCCATTTCCATTGTAGTGTCCAGATAGTGTGCTAAATAGGCTTAAGCTGTTCTCGCCGCTATGATGTCGCAAGGAACTGTCAACCGTGTAATATTCCATTCACTCGGTCACTTGGTTCCTTGCCAAATATTGAATTACCTAAAAAAAGGTACGCCTGATTTATGGAGAGTAACCAATTGCTTTACGTACTTGGACAAAAGGACATGGAAGCTTTCCGCAAATTGTGGAAAATGTAATCCGTCAAAACAGACAAATATTTCAAACATTCTAAGAATTTTTAGAATCTACAGTATCCTTTGTGTGTTTGGATGCAAATGACGAAACAATTTTATGCAGCTAATCTTCATAATAATGTCTGGCACTGCTTCGGAGAAGTGTTTACCATGTGTATGACAATAGTAAACATGCAATTTCCGAAAACAAACTCTAATTCTCGCCTAATAAATAACTTTGCATTGATTATTTCAACAAATTGTAAACATGATCTGTTCCGTTACATATATGGCATTTGCCAAATGTCTTAGAAGCCAAATTACAATGATTTGAGAGTTTTAGGAGGGAATATTTTGGAAACCACGACTCTACACAGAACCCTTAAGAATTATGCAACCACTCTATAGTGTATGGCTTTGGTATCTATATGTGGCCACCGAATTCGAAGATGGATCGAATCTTCCTTTCCCACAATCCCAGACTGCAGAAATTGAATCCAAATGAAAGGGCATCCACGGAAGTTGTCCTGTAGAGACTTCCCCCATTTATTTCTTGAGCTTTATTACTGAAAATGCGTCACCTGAACCGATTTAGCTTTAAGTAAGGCAATAAGGCAATTGCCATTCCGCAAGTCCTCAAGTATTTGATAGTAAACTTTCAAGCTAAACTTTTCTGGAGGTATCTAATTGACCAGAAACACATTTCAGTATAAAAACTTGATGGACACATTTAGTCTCGTGCATTGGCATATCTTTACACAAAAATAACACCCCCAATTCTACCCCTACGATAAAAGATCAGTCATTTTTTCACGGCGATTATTGGTCTATCGAAGATACCCTTTCCCGCAGAAATGGAGCGACTATCGAGTCAATCCCATGAAAAAATGGAGTACTAGTACGCATGCCTGAGAATGGAATCGGCTTTAATATTTACATCCATGGTCTGACTTGGAAACTTTGACTTCCATTCTAGGTGATCCTGAAGTGTACATTTGGGATATTTTTTGAAATAGGTTCTGAAATTTGTTTTCTTGCGTTTCGCTTTATTAAGCCCAATATTGTAGTTTGATGCGGTTAGTATCATTTGACGAAATTCTCTATTTTTTACCAAGGTCATCTGAAAACGTGCACAAACAATATTGCATTCGAGAGTGCAATTTCTCAACCCCCTTTTGAGATTCCG
>VICI01003304.1:0-13665 GCA_019593645.1 Akabosia matsudoensis | reverse complement strand
GAGTAGTACAAAAGGCGTTGTTAGGTAATTTAGTTTGCCGGCAAAAAAACGTCGCGGAGGAATAACAAAAGCGACATAGTGCGGTAGACGTACTATAAGTTAGTAAATTTTGCAAATTTTTACTTGCTTCTACGCATGTCAGCATAACCTTGGAAGCACCCTTCCACGGATATCAGCAACCAGCACAAGGTCAGTTTGAGGATCACCCTAGAGAACTCTCAGGGCAAAAATATTATATAATTTTATCGTGGTATTTTATCACGCCTTATTAAGTAGCGCAAGCTGCTTTATAGGATCGTCTCTTCTGTCTGTCTGTAAGCTTTATAACTTCGAAACTACGAGGCGCCCAAGGTTAATATTTTCCGTGCATTAGAGTCATTGGCCAAGGCAAGGGTCTGGCTGACTAAGTTACAAGTTGTCAGGTGTTCACGTTCACGAGTTATGGGGTGACGAATGTTCACGATAATGCTTCGTAAATGGGTGAAATTTTTTATTGCATATTTCGAAAGTAACCGTTGAGTACAATAATTTTACCTCAGAAACCTAGGTTTAAGTTCGTCACGTTGAAGACTTACGGGGTGACGAAAGCTGACGATATTGCTTCGTAAATGGGGGAAAATTTTTATTGCATATTTCGATGGTACTACTTGGGTACATAGATTAACTAATAAATAATATAGATGGGCCCATAAGCTTAAGGGCATATGTCAAAAAAAAGCGTTTGAAAAAAAAAACAAAAAAATAAAAACACGCCAAACGTGTAAACAACCGCAAAACCTTAGTGACTGTGTGGCAGCCATGTATTCTCTTGGTTTTGGTGATCCGCATATGAACCGTTACGTTGACACTTGCGTTACTGTTTAAAGCTTCAGGGTCTGTCCAGTCATACGCGTTTGTTCGGTGGCAGGTTACTCGACGAGAGCGAAGTCCGTACCCTCCACACGACCGGGAGAACTAAGAAAAACACGTTCATGTTTAATTATCAATTAAAAAACATATCAGTACAAGTTACATGAGTACTCACGTTACTCCAATCCTGAACGACCCATTTAAACGCGCTCATTGGTTTCTTCCCCAAATCTTTGGCACACGGGCGCACACATTCGCGAGTATCTTTCGGTTTTTTACTTCTCGTCCGTTTCCTGGCACAGTACTCAACCGGAACTGTGATCTGGTTACTCCCGATCCTTCGAAAACAATCGACTGACCGTGTTTTCTTCCCTCCAGATCCACATTTCTTTTTACTCCCGTACGCACAAGCTGACCAATTCCCGACTTTCCACCCGTACGAATGTTCACAATCACCCGTTCTGGTAACGCAAGCTTCAAGATGCTCCGGTTTGGGCACATAAACTTCGCATTCGCTGTGATTCGTGGGCGTCTCAGTTGTGTCCTGTACACAAGATACGTTTCGGTGTTTAAACCCGTGTGCGATTCCGGACCGAATGACCGCACATGACACGGAAACCTTACATTCTGACCAATCAGACGTGACCCAGACTGGACATGGCGTCATAGCCGCGAGTTCTTGTGTTGTGCAGTTGATTGAGGATTCTGGAGGAGGTTGGGCGCAAAAGACGCTCGAAACTGTTGTGATGTGGCGAGGATGCAACGTTTCTGCTACGCATTTCACTTGACGATGTTCTTTAAACACACGGGCGTATGGGTTGCGAACACAGGATGAAGATGATGACTTTGGGGTTGTCATGCGGGTGCCCTATGGGTATTTAAAGTATCATTAGTTAAATATTAGTAGTTTTAAGAACCGTGTGTGTGATCACCACCTCGATGCTTGAGGGCATACCTTCATGTAATTACCAGTACTCCATCTATAAGTTCCAGGACTCTCAGTACTTCGAATACCCCAAAATTTTGGATTTTCAACGCCATCTCCAACACCTTCTTGACCTCGAATCATTCTCCCATCTCTCGAACAATCATGAAAACATGAGCGTACAGATATTGGTTTTGAAACTCTTCCTTCACATTCTCGATCGATCGATTTAACACCATTCACATAACATCCAATCACACGTGTTTCAACTCCAACATTACAAGTTCCGTTACAAGCTCCCCATTCCGACTCGACTTTCCATTCGTCACATTCTTTCATCGATTTTGGTTTTACTCCAGTACAAATCCGTTCACAACTCACGATTCGATGTCGGTAATACGCGTTTTTATACAATCGACAATCATTATACCAACCACCAACGATCCATTCTGTGTTACAAACACTTGTCACACAAGATCGTGAAGATTCAGGTTTTGCGATACTTAAACGGTTACATTGTTCGTCTGGTTGGGAAATATCGTTTATACTACACGTTACGTTACGGGTTTCTTGGTTTGTTGTACAGTCACAATCCGACCAATTCGAAACTACGTAACTTCCGCATGGGATTACCTCGCAGACACGTTCTACTATTGGTTTTGGAACGTGACCACAGTAGTCGGGTGGTAATATGTTTGTTTGGGTTGACGTTTTTAACACGCATGCGTATAATTCACGGGTTCTTCCAGGGCCGCATGTTGTGGAGCACTATAGGAAAGACAATTTATCATAAAAACACATAAATTTGTAAATTTGTCCATGAATCTCAATAATAACTTACGGGACTCCACTGATCAACACTCCATTCGCCACAAATGGTATCAAGTTTGTTAACCCGACAGTTCCGCTCTAGTACTTGGTTTAGTCCCTTCACATTCCCGATCATCAACAACTTCATAATTATCAACACTTGGGTCCACAAGACTCCTCCAATTAAACCTCTGACACCAAACATTCCTGATTTGAAATCCAACGGAATTGTTTGAATTACAATTCGCATTAGAACTGCAATTACTCCATTGTGTGAATCTCCATCGAGCTTTACGATTCCTACATTCGGACACACAATCCGGTGGTTCTGGAACCTCAATCCCAGCGTTTACACAGTACTTGTCACTAATACGTTGACTTGTGTTTGTTGATAATAACGTGTCGGATACATTCTGTAGAATGATTTCTAGCATTCACACATGATTCTGGACATGATAATTTGTATGATAATCGACAGTGTGTGTTGCAAGCACTTGGATGATGTGGAGGTGTTGATGAGTTTGAACAAAATTCTGGAGAAACTAACACGTTCGAGTCTTCTGTTCTCCGAATACATTCAAAGCTTTTATACGGAACTGTGACTCCAGTACAAACAGAAGAACAAGAAGGCTCGTTACTGTTCCGTTTACCAACCCATTCATGTGTGTGTGATTGAACAGTCTGATTTGTTACTTCGTTTCTTGAAATCACGTAAGCAAACACGATATCCGGTGGTTTCAATTTCCCAACAGACAACACACGTATTTCTAATTCCCGTTTGATTGGACGTGAACTTGAGTTGACTCGTTCAACAATCTGATCCGAACCAGAGTATTCAAGAACACTTGATCCATAATGAATAGTTTTACGAAACATTGACACAACGAAATGACCGTTTAACACGTATTCGTTCGAGCTTGGATCAAATAACGCCAAATAATGGTCATCACGGGCTGTGTTATCGTAAGATCGTTGACGGATATCGATATTTGATGCTCCTGATGGGATTCGGGCGACAACGTTGTACCCGTACTTCGTGTTGTTGTAAGAGCCTTGCGATGTCGAACATGTTGAACCTGAACCTCCACACGTTCCGCAGATGTCTGTGTGTATATAAGATTTTAACCGTTAATATCATGGATGAGTGTCAATTTGTAGATCTTTAATCAATCGTTAATTACCCAGCGTCTTAGTTGAATGAAGCCTTCGATCGCATCCAGCCGGAAGACAAGCGCCATTAACACATACGTCAAAAGTGTCGATCCCACAAGGCGTCCCATCGATGACTTTCTCTTTTAACAGGTAGTATGAACTCGAACCTTGGACACGGCAAAACAGCTTACAACGGTCTTTTGGAGATACTACAACAAAAATCATACCGTTTAACATGATTATAAGTACTTATCAAGCTTGTACACGTGATCAGGTTTACTTACTTCCGTTATATTTGGGAACCCAAATGACATCATCCGGCAACCCATGTATATTAAAATTATCATTATCATAAGCTCCACATTGCACAGCTCTAAAATCTTCAGTCGCGTTAACACATTCAAACGTGTTGCAAGACTCATATCTCACTCTTGGTCCGACACAATATTTCCCTCCATTCCTTGGTTTAGGATTATCACATTCTCGATAACTTTTACGTACTCCACCTCCACAAACTCTTGAACATTCTCCATAATCTTGCCATTCACCCCAATCTCCATTAACTACTTTTAATTTTTCAAGATCTTTTAACACACAAGCTCCACGTTGACACCATTTGTTAGCTCCACAACGTGTTCCATCTGCCCATGGCATATGTTGGGTTCTACAACCTTCTGATTCTTCTGAATCTGGGGTTCCTCCGTTTGTACACCATAGGCGGCGGCAGGGGGGCTATACACACAAGAGTATTTAGGGATAAGTTAAAAAATGCGTGATTTAAAGATGAAATAAAACTTTTACCATATAACTGCATAATTGTGAGTTAGGCCCAAATACAAACTCGCATTGTTTATGTTCGGAAAACACTTCTCCAGGTTGTTGTGAGTTCGTAGCAATCCCTTCATTAATCGAATTCTCATCATCGTTATACAGCAAATTTGAATCTGGTTTTACACAAACTCGCATTGTTTATGTTCGGAAAACACTTCTCCAGGTTGTTGTGAGTTCGTAGCAATCCCTTCATTAATCGAATTCTCATCATCGTTATACAGCAAATTTGAATCTGGTTTATCCTCCAAACAATATCCATGTCCAGCGCTATGTAACAAAACCAAAAATGTGTGTTAAAAAATGTATAAATTCCAACGAATTCCCGTTACATTCACTCAATGGTCGGCCCATGAGCTGTATTCTTTGTCTATCGAAACTATCCAAAAATGAAGCTTATGGGCCCATCTATATTATTTATTAGTTAATCTATGGATTCACTTACTCTAAGAAACTCTGTAAGAAAATGTCTCGAACATCGACTCCAAGCCCAAGGATAAGTGTTATGATCAAGCATCCTCGACATAACGTAATGTTGTACTCCAGGATTATCCGTTTCCGTACTCACATCGTGCGCTACTTCGTGCATTTTCAACAAACGCGTTACATTTATAATCATCATCATGAGGCATATTCATAACATGCCCTAATTCATGAGCAATCGTAAACGCAGCAGATAACCCATTATCTTGAACAATCGCACAAGACGCATAATGATCACACATTGTCCCTAATTCAGCTAACCCTAAAGTGTCACATTTTCCTGCCCATGGGTTTCTACAAATAGTTTCACGTGTAAGTAACAACGCAGTGTCATGATGTAACGCATGTCGATCATCAGGATGATTATGTTCTTTTTGCCATTTACAAAAATTACGTAACATTTCAGATGCTGATGTTCCATGAACACTTGAGTTTGTGTTGATACTCGATGTTCCAGTAAAATCTTGATCGGTTAACACATGAAAATTAACTAACACGATATTCATAGGATTCCCGATACTTGCATCACGGTACACTAACGCTACGATTGATAATAACGTTAGTACGTAATGTTTTAAATTTTCTCCATGATATCTTGACATTGTTTGATCTGTCACGACAGTTAACTCCACGTAACGTTCTGTAGATAATGATCGTTTTGATCGGGATTTTGTAGATGTTCCTTCTTCTCCATCTTCTTCTTCGTCAGAATCATAATCTTCATCACTGTAGTACTCATAATCCCGTAATTGTAAGTTAGTTGCGTTACGTAGTTTATGATGATCAAACGTGTCACGATGTGAAATCCGTTGAACCATTTTGTAAATCTCATGTTCCAGTTCGTTATTCACCATCGTCCGAGGTTCAATGAAGAAACTTCCTTTTGATGTGCGGATATGACCGGTCTGTACACACAAAATTTACAATTTTTACCACACATTCACGTGAGTGTAATAATTTTTAAAATTTTTTACCTGTTGTTAGTGAGTTAGTAGGGGGAGTAGTAGTCCAGTTGTTAGTTAATTGTTAAGTCCTTCATGAGAGAGAAAAAATTCTTACCATTCCGTTACAAAGACTAACAGCAACAGAAGATTCAATATCTCCTAACACGTATCCAGTGTAAAAACATGCGTTAAAATCTTCATGTTGAATTTTTTCTCGGGACACGTGCGACTGAGAGTTTCCGTGTGAATGCGTTGTGACTTTAAATCCTGGAGTAAATAAAGACGTGCGTTTTGTGTTTTGTGATAACACGACATGAAATCTTGTGTTGAATGCGTGGAAGATATATTGAGGATGAGGATCCCATATTCCTGAACCTCGGGATCGGAAACTTCCTGTGTTATAGTAATGCGGGGGTGAAGAGGATGATGATGATCCACGAAAACGATGATTAGATCGGTCTTGATGATGATGAGGTTCTGGAGTTGGAGGTAACTTGTACAAATACACGTATTCAGATATGATATTTGGTGTTGTTTCTTCATGATTGTATTCGAATTTTATTGGAGGNACGTATTCAGATATGATATTTGGTGTTGTTTCTTCATGATTGTATTCGAATTTTATTGGAGGGGTATCTGGAGGTAACTCAATTGTCGTGTTTGTTGTTGTGTGCGTGGGATCTGGAGGTTCTGTTCCAGACAATAGGATTAGAACCCCTGAGAGTAATGTAACGCATAATAACACGCACAGTATTCTCCAGTGAACACAAACAATTAAACGGGTCGACAACACGGATGATTGATGATCGCGACCCATCATGATGCTTGTACACAACTCATCTGGGATACATCTTTGAGTTTTTCTACTTATTTTTTTGTAGTTTTTCGCCAACATACGTGTGAATAGCGTTTGCTTTTGCACAACAGCAGCAGCGATTCTTGTCTAGACATAACGAACCGGGTGGTGGTGGTAAGTAGTGGTAGTGGGTTTTCGAACAATCCCGACCTTCGGGGTTTTATCAGGTATTCAGGTTTATTATGCATTTTAATTGTTCCTTGACATTGTGAATTCGGGTTTATGGGTGATGCATATATATGCTCATGGGGAAGATTAACATCATTTCGCTTGAGAATCGGAGGTTTTTGGGTGAAGAACAAGTTTATTTTTGGGGAACATTATGTAACATATAAACATGTGTGTTCATGATTACACATAGTATTGCGGTTGCAACGTATTTTTATAGGGAAATTTTAATTGGTCATTAAATTAAGTTGTAGAATTTTAATTGTAACACGAGCGGGTATGCGCAATAACGTTTTCTTTCCAACGTAGTTTTACTTGAGAAAGTCTTTTATGGAAATTGTAAATCGGGTTTATTAAACACATGTGTTACAAAAAACCGGATGCCGCATGTAATGAAATGTTTCGCGATTAAAATTACAGGTTATGAAATTGATTTGGGTGAACGTAACGAAAACAAACAGTTTAAGGACAACAATTATTTGGAACACGAGATGTTTTAGTAAATCAATTAAAATTTCACGGAGGGTTAATTGATTCCAATTATGAATTATAAGAACCGTTGTGTATTTGAGGTTTTGAGCATTGTAGAATTAATGGAGTCCATCAGTAACATTAACTTTTATGCGCAATAGCGTTTTTTCACGGGGCAAAGTGAGAAATTCTTGTTTCTGTCAGGGTTATATGAAATGTTGAAAGTTAACCCACCGAACCGTTATAATGCGATTTGCGCCTTACTAGAATTGGACATGCGCTTCTGTAAAGTCAAACTAATCAAGTAATGTAACCAAGAGGTTGTAGTGGGTATTTGTTACGAATTTACGTTACATCAACGGAAATGAATTCATATTAACAAACCAGGTATTCCCCAAACTATACCAAAATATATAAAACGTGGTTTAATAAAGTCCGCCATTCAGTTGTTTTTTTCTCCAAATTCGTGTATTCTCATCTAGATTCAAGTCCATTTCTCGTAGTCATAAGTTGGAAGCGCACATGCGGATCCACACGGTTGAATAACCCTTTTGATGTTACTTTATTTTTCAAAGAAACTGAACATCTCCTAAAATAACGAGTTTACACCAAAATTTTAGTCGAAATATTTTAATTGAGGTACGAGGAAAATCGGCTCTTGAGCATCGTATCATTAATGGAACTTGCTAGCGATTCACGACCAAACCCTTAGAAACTACAGACCCATGATTTTTTTGTTGAAACCGATAGACGACCCGAGATACATAATATGTACCTAGGAGAAGTAGCTTCTCTTAACCCAAGTTAATACACCGACCGTTATAACATGGTTTGCGCCTCACTAGAATCGGACATGCGCTTTAACGGCAATGAATTGATATCAATAAACCGGGTATTTCCAACATTGGAAACTATACCAAAATATATAAAACGTCGTTAATAAACGTCATGCCATTTAGTTGTTTTTTTTTCTCCAAATTTGTGCATCCTCATCTCATCTAGATACGAGTCCATCTCTCATTATGGAAGCGCACTCGAGGATCCACACGGTCGAAAGACCCTTTTGATGTTACTTTTTTTAAAAGAAACTGAATAGTTAAACTAACGAGTTTACGTCGAAAATTTTAATAGAAAAATTTTGAGTTGGGGTACGAGGAAAATCTGGTATTGAGCATAGGAAGGATCATTAATGGAACTTGCTAGGGATTTACGACTTTTATACGCAATAGCGTTTTTCCATGGGGTACCGTGAGAAAATCGTAGTTTAATCAGGTATGATACTGTGAAATGTTGAACGTTCCGTTTGACTCGAACAGGACATGCGCTCCTATAAGGTAAAACGAATTTGGCAATGTAACGGATTACGGATAGCCTTATATTATGTTTGATATGTTTGTAAACCGCTCAATTACATAATTACATATACATATACACATGGTAGCGTTTTTAAATAGATCTTTATGAATCGCAATTCAAGGCATTTTAAGAGAGTTTGCCTTTTGTGGATCACCGTTGAAAGGATAAACCACCAAACCTTTGGAAACTAGAGACGCGTGATTTTTTTGTTGAAAGCGATGGACGACCTGAGATACGTTGATACGTAATATGTACCGAGGAGAAGTAGCCTCTCTTAACCCAAGTTAATACATCGACCGACCGATTTGCACTTTCACTCGAATTGGACACGCGCTTCTGTAGTAGTAGATTGTGGTTAGTACTTGTTACGAATCAATGTATTAAAGTTACGCAGTAACGGCGCAGCGAATTGATATCAAACAAACCGTGTGTTCCCGAACACTGGAACTGTACTAAACATACATAATTTATCATGTCTCTTATTTCGAACCGGATGTAGTTACGGCACGAAGTATACAGAACAGCAATGAATGTTTTGAAAAAGTCATGATTCGGTGAATATTTTAATAAATCAATTTCAATTGATCGTATGAACTTAGCGCGGTCCTGCAGATGAAAATTAACCTAAGCAAATACGTTTTTTATTTAACTGGCCAGCTGAACCTTTTCTTGTGTAATACCAAGGATCTTGCGAAAAACTTTGACTTTTATACGCAATAGCGTTTTTCAACGGGGTAACGTGAAGAATATCGGTTTTTTAGTTATTTGTTTGTAACGAAATTCCTATCCCCAGTACTGGTAACGTACCCATGAATGAGTTTGTTGTTAAAATGCGATATACGGTTTCAAGTTGAAACGTAGGAACGTTGCAAACAAGTTAAACCAATTGTACGTATGTATGAGGAATTTTTAATTACCGGATTGATTAATTAATGGTTACTTACGATGTATGCGTTTTAATATGCAATAACTTTTAAATCAACATGATACCAGTGATAAATCGGTTTTCAGTCAGTGTAAGAGAGTTTATCCTTTTGTGTACCACCATTGAAAGGTTAACTCCATACGAGATTTATCAATAACACTCCCATGAATTTTGACGTTGACGTTCCGAGTCTCAACAACATGGTTCCCGAACTTGTACACTCTGGAGGACGTGTCTCTTTCGAACGATAAGATTTCACAGACTTGCGATTGAATTATAAAATTTGGACACGGAATAAAAATGTATTTATTCTTCGTTAACAAGTAAAAACAAGAAATATTATAAATAAAAAATAAATTTGAAAGAAAGAAAGAAAAAAAAGTCTGATTTATCCATCTTCATCAGTGACCATATTTTCTTGCTCAACAAACAAGCCAGCCTGCTGCTCAGTGTTATCAGATCCATCCGGTTCCGGTGCTTCTTCTGTTGCTTCTCCTGCATCATCATCATCCTCTTCATTCTCCTCCTCCATCAATTTTCTTGCTAATTTGACTGCATAGTACTCATTATAATGCGCTTTACGCTTTGACTCAAACTGGACACGTGCTTCTGTTAACAAACATAATATATTTCAGTTATACGTCGATAACGATAATCACTGCAAAAACAACCTACCTTTCGTGTCTTCATTATCATCTTCTTCATCATCTTCGGAAGACTCAGGTGCTTGTTCTTCAAACTTATCAACAGGTTCATTATGCTCTTTAGCTTGCTCTAATTTCCGAAGTAACTCTTCAGCATTTATCTCTTTACTACGACGTTTAGCTGCATGACTAGACTCGCCTGCTTCTTCTTCTTCATCGTCGTCTTTTAAGTACCTACACAAACGCCACGAGATCATTAATTTCCTGTGTTTATTACCTGTGATTATAATTAACTTACTCAAATGGTGTTTTAGGTTCTTCAATTTTCATATGTCCGTAGGTTTTTGTCGCAGGATGGTAAGTCTCTAAAATATTCATCTCATCAAATTTGGCAGTTTTTCTATACAAAAACACACGTTAATTAACAGAAACTTAAAACATTCTAACAATAATTGTTAATGTTCAACTAACGATGATTTCCGAACACAAACATAAGAATCGCCAATAGAATCCTCATCTTCAATGGAAAGTTCAGCGTTTATCGGAGGTGGTATACAAGAAACTTCCGAGGAAACTTGTTGCCCCTGAATCAACAGGAACTCCAGAATTTCTTCGAACATTTCCCGAACACGAAGCAGTATCAAAACTTGAAGAACTTTTAAGTATCCCTTTACTCGGTTTCTTACTTAAATTTTCCGTCATTGTGTTTTTTTAACGATCCTCAACTACTGTGATCTAAATTTTTGTGAAAGAAATATTTTTTGGGGTGTATTTTTAACTAACCTCACACCACACCATCATCGTGTTATAACACACCCTTTTTTTAATCACAATTAAGATATTTTTTTTAATTTTTGTACGTATCTTGATCACACACGGATGATCGGAGGATGTAGATGCTGGAGAGAGAGAGAGAGAGTACACGGTATACAGTAGTACATTCAGAATGTTCCATATATACAGTTCGGCATGTTTTTTTTTTTTTTTTTTTTTTTTTTTTACGCAGAGAAGAGTTTATTCCAGTACCGCATATAATCGTTATGTACGGTAAATTATTAATTGCGATGAAAACATAAATTTAATGCATAAACGAATTTTTATTATTAACCGTTTCCAAAAGACAACATAACCTCATGTACATATGTTCTTGTTAATAATCATCCCCACGACTGACGACCTGTTAAATAATTAAAATTAATATGAAAAGAATTGAGTTGAATTGAAATACGCAAATTTAATGGTAATTTTAACACCCGCACGTACCTCCTTACACGTAGGTCTAAGCATAATCGTATGTTCAAACTGAGCAGTGTAGCATCCTTTAACATCGCAAAGTGGAGGATAAGCCTCGATAACATTTTTTATCGCAAAGGTCCTTCAAAGCCAACAAATATTTGGACTGTCCAAGGCGATCCAACCAACGCCGACAAAACGCCAACGTACCGAAATTCTGATTAATAACGTTCAACAGTTGCTTTGATTTTGGCTGGCGTAACGGAACGTGTCCAACGAAAAAGTTTTTCATGTAATGAGACGTCTCCAGGTCATCATGTACTAATAACAACACAATCAATTTTGTTCATTTATCACGTAAATATTAGTATTCCATCATGTTTATAAATTCCCATACCCTGTCCTCGTCCAGTTGATCCAAAAGTCTCGATCGCGTACACCTCATTCTCCTCCATAACAGTTGTCTCACCCCCCTTAACAATCGGCACAGTTTTACCCGCGTGGATGCCTACACAAACAAACACGATTAACTCCAAAAAAAAATAATATAAATAACTACGTTAGTTAAACTCACGATACTGATCGATGCTATGCCCGTTAAGATTCCTAATAGCTTTAACAGCATAAGTTTTCCCATCCAACTCGACTTCATATGACTCCATAGTTTCCTGAATCGCAGCACCAATGTCACACAGCCGTGCATCAATCCCAGCTTCACGTATCCCAGTCTCAGTAGCCTCTCGAACAGCCTCCAGCAACTTGTCATATTTTGGATTAAACGTGTGCGTGTACGCACAATCGATTATACGACCGTTTACGTGAGTTCCAAAATCTATCTTACACACGTCGTCATACGAAATTGTCGTCGTGTCACCAGCGTTTGGAGTGTAGTGCGCTGTTCAAAGGATCAAAGAAATTTTACAAAAATTAGGCTGTATTACTTTTGATGATTCTATTTCAATAATTATGTCACGTTTCCGTTACCAGCGACATGATTAAGAGAACATCCATGTGGGAAAAGCCAACCCAGCTTTAAGCCCGTTTTCGTTGATAAGTTTCCTAGCGGTCGTCTCAAGCTCCTCACAAATCTGAGTCATGGTCATTCCTGGTTTAATGAAATCCCGAATATACGTGCGTGTTTGACGATGAGCTTCAGCAGCTCTTCGAATGTCAGCGTACGTGTCTTCGTTTAATTTCTCCAGCATTTTCTTCTCGTTGTTTTCATCAAGTTTTTGGTTCTTCAACTTGTTATGCTCCATTATCTGACCAATCGGGTAATCCTTACCACCGTACAACTCATCGATCGGGATCGTTGGTTTTGGTGATGTTTGCTTTGTAACGCCGGCTTTTGCTGCTGGTTGGGGTTTCTTTTCACCGTTTAATTGAGGAGGAGGTTGATCGCCTCCGGCTCCAGATTCTGTTCCATTTTGTGATTCTTCTTTCTTCTTTTTTTGTCGATTACGTTTTTTCTTCGATTTTGAGATTTTCTCTTCATCCTCAGGGTCATCGATGGTTAGATTTTCCAAACCTTTTGGATCGTTTGGGGCCTTCACTTCAGGCTCCTCAGTTTGTTTTGCAGACATTTTTCTTTTAAATCGGGGTTCGAAATTATTTCACACGCGTGCGTGGTGCTACTTCGATCAGATGGCAATAAATATATTATACTCTTACACTACACACTATCGTTTATACGTACGATCCCTATACCTAGCAGCCGACGTCACTTCAGCCGACAGATCAAGCACGAACTGACTTTATCCTGTGCCCGACGGGAATACAGAATTAACCTGAGCTTAACTTAACTAAAGTCGTTGTTCACAGCGCCAAATATTAAAAAATACTAAATGTAATTTAGGGAGTCCTGATTTACCAAGATTTATTAAAGGGAAAGAACTCCCAGTGGTCTCGATTATATTAATGTTACTGAAACTGTTGCATAAAATTATGATGTAAAGCAGATTAGAGAATTAAAAATCTATCTAACTTGTTTTTTCTTAAAAACAAATTTTATTTTCAATGTA
>VICI01003303.1:0-13666 GCA_019593645.1 Akabosia matsudoensis | reverse complement strand
ATAAGCATAAGCACAGAACTCTGTTTATAATATTATGTTCGGGAAAAATATTGTTACGACTGTACTACAATAATTTATGTATTTCATATTACTTATAATTATACAAAATACAAGAAGGATATTATAATTATATATGTCAGTTCAGTATAGCATTCTATATGCGCGCATATACATATTATAATAGTAGTATATGGATAGTTTATTTGTACGCATGGCTACATTCATACCACGAATCGTCTCAGTCTCAAACAAATGAACACCCGAGTAGTTAGCTTCCACTTGAATAACTCGAAAATCCGCACAAGTTGTTGATAACAATGGGTGTAGTACAACCGCAGTGCGATGTCTCATTTGTATTCTCTGTCAAATCTAGTCAAAATAATCACATGGATCAGTACAGTCGCTAGAAAAGAGAGTGCGTGAGTACAAATGTCTACCAACTTTTACTGTCGCGCTCTCGTTAGATTTCACTTTGCACACAGTACGGGCAAGACAAGTCTCTCACTGTCAGACAGTCATTCACCCAGTCATTAAAGAGGATTTTTACTGCCAAAAATTTCTTCTATTGTGTTTGTTTATTTTGCATCCATTTCCCTTAAGTCTGAGTACGAAATGGGAGGAAAAGTATAAATAAATATCTGAACAAGTGCACAAGTCTTTTACCCCCTACACACGCATGCATTTAGGTTTAGTCAATAGTCACTTATTTTGTCATTCAGTCTTCATCCAGACAACAGCAACTGCCTAAAAACAGATCTATTACTTCATATTAGCATCACTTCTACATGCAAATAATCCAAACAAACTTTTTTTTAAACACATGGCAAATTTCTACAATTCACCAGAGTAATGATTTGGTAATGTAGCGCCCCAGGATATCCCCGTGAATGGATCTCGCTCCCGGCTTACTACTTTGTTGATGCAAAATAAACACTGGTATATACATACCGTAAATCCTCTAAAGATCGCCCACGGCGTAAATTTTAAATTCCGCTCTCGATCCACAGGGATATATACAGACCCGGCTATTTTTGGAGACCTGGCGAAATTTCGAATTTCCTTTCTGACCCGGCGATATTTAGAGGATTTACGGTATAATGTACCTTTCATGTATTATTAAGGCCACTTAGGCATTGTTTGATGTGCTACTGGATGAGATAAATGGAGCAACAGTGTCCTTTTGAAGAAAAAAAAGAAACGACAAAAAAAATATATCGTCCAATCTGAAAATGTACACTTTGCCCTGTAACTTGTCATTAAGCCTAAGCTCTCTAATGTATTACTATTTAGGTCGCAGATGAAAAAAGAAAAACTCAGCTCGCAAAGAACTAAAATGAAAATAATACCCAACAAGGAAAAATCATCTTGTCTAAAAAAAACTGCTGTACATTAGTTGTCCTCTTACCCGGGAAAGGGAATGGCCCGAGAGAGAAAAAAAAAACAAAAAGATAAAAGAAGCGACGAAGTAAATATATGAGCTGCTGTGGATTGTGAGTCGATGAAGATACGAGAATACAAATGTGTGTCGATTTGTTTGTGTCCCTTTTATGTCTCCTATTTCCCATTAGCCCGGGTTTTTTACGGCTACTCATGTCTTTTTTTATATGTGTTTACGCTCTGAACAGAAAAACTACTACTTAAACACAGAAAAACATAATATATAATCGATGAACTCTCAAAAAAAGCTGAACAAATCTTTGTGCTCGCGTGTTCTTTTATTATGGTCCTATTTAAAAAAAGGGGGTAGAGTTATTAGAAGGAATGGTCTAAAGAGAAAATAACATGCCTTTTGAGATTGTGTCGGTAAATGCAAGTGTTTTTCTTTGATGGCTTGCATACCGTAAAACTTCTAAAGAACGTCCCAAGCGAAAAAAAACTTTCCTGTCGACCACCCGGCGATAATTGGAGACCCAGCGAAATTTTAAATTTTAGTCTTAACTTGTTTTAATTTGTTATTATTCAGCTTAGTATAGCTTAAACTCAATTTTTAGCAAACTTTTCAGCAACGATTTCATTTTGAGGACCTTGTTTTTCGTCATTTTCTGTGACTAAACGTTTATCATTTCCGATATTGCCGGGCGCTTGATCTCTGTATTATACCCGGCGAACATTGGAGACCCCGGCGTTCTTTAGAAGTTTTACGGTATATACACAGCTTTTTCGGGGGAAAAAGTTTTGTGAGTGCTAACGCTTTGTGCTTTTCCATTTTCATGTGTCTGTCAGTCGAAACTGATACGAGATGAAGGCAGGAGGAAAAAATACATGTATGTATTGGAAAGCAAAAGAGTAAAGTACGAAAAAGTAATGGTGATATTCTTTGAGTATTCCAGAGTTAGCCTTGCAATCTGGAGGATTTTTAGTTGTTCTTCTTTTGTGATGGGATGTGGGTGGTTCCGGAGATTATCAGGTTTGAGAAGTACAGCAGGCGACTTGAAGTGGTTTTAGGTGATTTTTTTTGTGTGAGGAATGAAAAATGAAAGTTGATTCTTTTGTGGATATATTTATTTTCTATGTCTAATCAAAGACGTACACGGCTTCTCCTCAGGATAAATGTGTTTAGGAGTTTTAGGACTGGTGTTGCTGAGCTAGGAGCGCCGTCAGTTTAGGAAATGGAAGAGACAAAAAAGTATTTTTAGTGACAGGCTTAGCATCCTGATAATTTCTAAGATAGTTTCAGCCAAAAAAATATACAATTTGTCTTGGGAGACATGCCACTGGGTGGCGGTTGTGGTTGTACAGATAATTTTTATGATTAATTGCTTCCTACGCTAAAAGGTTGACTCAAGATTTTTAGTTGGGATTTGTGTGCATGTTCCCCTCGAAGATTGTTAGAGAAAAACACGATGCAGAATATATTTTTAGTGAAATGTTCATACGTAGAAGGGCGCTAGTAGTTTTAGGGTTGGGTTGTATAGAAATACCAAAATTAATAAATAGAAAACTGCCGACATCTTGATAAGCTTGCTGAAATTCGAACAATACGGTGGGAGTGGACATCAATTTTGGTCGTAATTTTCGAACCACACAGAGTTGCATTGAAAACATGTTGTCCTCTTTAAAATGATGTCTGATCCACTAAATTTCACAGTCCGTCACTACACACGGAGAAAACGATCGCAATCTTTAGCAGCCTTATATGAACCTGTAAAAAGGATTAATAAAATGTGACCGTCTCAGGGAAAAGGGGATATGACCGTAAGAAAAGAAACAAGAAAATTGTTTTTTCTCTGAAAAATATTCCAAGGCGTAAATGGAAAAGGAGCAAAAATTTGTTTCTCGCAATTTTTACCTTTACGCCTTGGCACGTTTGTCAGAGAAAAAAAAAGAGAATTTGGCGTCAATTTGCTTGTTTTTGTTTTTACATGACATATCCCTTTTCCTTGGAACAGTCACAAATGCTTGACGCTGTGCAAAAGTTGCATCACATAGCGTAGTAAGTAGTCAAGAAAGAGCTTGTAACTGCGTTTGTGATAGACTAATTCAAGCAGAACTGTTTTTTATCTCTAAATCCCACCTCATTCAATTATCACCCTCCAATGTTGTAATTGTAATTAGCAGTGCGGGCGTATTGTTTTTTTTTTACAAAAAAGTGTTATCATTTGAATCATTCATTATCCTGTCATTACTTCATTGTTCTAGCTTGTTACCTTCAACAAATCTTGCTTCATCATTGAACGAAATCCGCAATCTGATTTCACTTTTCTTTCATCCTTGTCAAATCTATTTAAGTCACTCGGGCATGTTTTTCTTTTTTAGTTTTACAGCTTGTTAGGCTTACATCATAATCATAAATATACCGAGTATCTCGGGCGGTAAAGTGTAGGTGTGAAGTACTAATTTACAAGTTTTAAGGCTCCCGTTAACATAAAACAGGTGGAGGCAAGGTAGTTTTTTTTGCTAGCTGCATTAAAGTTCATTGAGCTTTGATGCAACGCACAGGATAATTGAGGATTCAAATAAATGTCGTTCTTATGCCAATTCTATTCATATACCGCTTTCCGACCAAATAGTCGCGTTTTATAATGCACATAGCCCAGGTTAATTGGAAAACTTTCTAAAAAATCCTTTCGGTTCTGAATACCTTTTTTTTGTTCTTTACTAATTTTGTCACAATTTTTTCTATTCATATACCGCTTTCCGACCAAATAGTCGCGTTTTATAATGCACATAGCCCAGGTTAATTGGAAAACTTTCTAAAAAATCCTTTCGGTTCTGAATACCTTTTTTTTTTTGTTCTTTACTAATTTTGTCACAATTTTGGTCCCTATTAAAAATACACCGTGTCTATACCCTCTGCAGCAGTAAAAAGGATTTTAAAATTCATAAAAAGAAATTCTACGCATGCATATCAAATAGATTTTTTGGTATTTTAACAAGTCTGATTAATTCAAAGACGGATTTCTCAATTCTACTTTTTCGAGCTGTTTTATGTCTCGACTTTCAAATTTTTGGAATTGTCATTCACTCTTTGTCTGATCTTTGAGGGAACTGGTTGTGCGTAAAATACTCAATTCATGCATAATAAACTTATCCATCCAATGACGAAACTTTGCAGACAAAATCAAATTGTACCATAAAATCACACACCGAAAATGTTACAATAATTCTGTCATAAAAGTTGAAATTCTGGCTACAGTTATTGTCTTCTATTATTTTCTCCGCTAAATTATATTTTAAAACCTTCCTTGAGTAATAATAATCGTTTGAGTAGGCAGTTATAAACCCTCTCTTAATTAATATTCGGAATGTGTCTCACCTCACCACTTTCGTCATCAGAAGAGCTAAAGAACAAAACAATACCTGGATTAACGTTGAAAGCGAAAAAAAAAACACATTTGCTCCGCCGTAATTGGTATTCCGCTTTCATTTTGAAAATTAAAAGTTTTCCTTTTGAAAAGAGAGTCGTAGCAAAGCTCTATTGTCTTTACTTTTGCCTTTTGTTATAGTTGTCTCACATGTTCTACAAGATCTAACTACCCCGCGATTTTACATATTCATTTACTTCACACACCAACTAGATTTAAAAAAGTTACTTCCTCTTTTATTCGGTTCATTTCCCTAGAAAGCCTCCCGCATAAACCACCGAGAATGGAATATGTTAATGGTGGCAATTTGAATTAAAAGATGCAAGGGTTTTCAAGAGACATTTTAAAGCGTCGTCTTTTAAAACTTGACACGAAACAAACTATTAATGATGGTGGCAGTGGGCTTTGAAGGATAATACTTCTTTTAGGTAATCCACAATTCGTCAGAGAGACACACAATGGGCGGCCTATCCCGTGCATTTGCAACAAAAATTTGTCCCCAAAAAATAAAAAATGAAAAATAAACAAGGTACACTGGGTACAAGGTTCTACATGGCATTTCTAACTAGTGTTTCANACCGAAATTCAGGTTCTGAGCCTGTAAGGCTTAGAAGGCTCAACGGGCTCAATTAGGCTCACCAGTTTTTTAAAGGCTCAATCAGGCTAGTTAGGCTTTAGTTAGGGTTTAAATAATTGTTTGAGCCTTCAGTAAAGGCTGAGCTTGTTTGAACCTTAACAAAAAATTAGCCTAATTGAGCCTGAATTTCAATTTTGTTAGGAAAGGAAAACACAATCAAAGAACTTCTAGCTTCTTATTTCATACAACAGCGTCAAACATTGCAAAACTGTCCATAAAATGTGTCCTGTTCATCATTAAGACTACCCTGCTAACTTTCATGCGCACATTTACAAGGGTCAAAAGCATTTTGACGAATAAAATGTTCTCCTGCTACAATTTTATCTGTACCATGTACCAAGAAAAACACAGCCATGAAAATAATGCACATGCACCGTTTTCTCTTATTAATAATGCAAACGCCATAGATAGCAGGACAGCTGCTGTATTTTAGTAGCCAAATGTAGCAAAACTGTGCTTTCAAAATAATAGTTGCATCATAATCTTGTCATAGTCCCAGACGATTTCTCCAGTTCTCTTTTGCGTCATATACAAGACAAGTCTCAACCAAGACTGTATACAAGTATATAGCTTTTATATAAAATTTATAAGGGGTAATGGACTTGTATCAAGTGCACTGCTCACTCATGTTATCATCCGAAACAGAGCTTCTGCGTTTTATACTTAATGCAGCCATTACGAACCTGCATTTTGAGTCGTTACTCTTAATCTGGAATCCAGGATTGCCTCGTTAAAGCAAATAAGAAACGAATTACAAGTACGCTCCTTCATAATAAAATTTTTTATTGGCACAAGTTACGCTCCGCGGTGGTTTTCGTTGTAAACTTTTACAAAATAATGCTCGCCCTCTGTGCATTTCTGGCCATGTAAAAACTTTCTATTTCAGTGTTAATACGATTGACACGAAGTTTAGCTGAGACCAGTAAGTTGATACACATCAATTCCAATGAGGTTTGCATTGTCTGTTTCTGCTTATAGTCTTGGTTGATCAGATGTATTTGGAATCTGGAGATGTTCAACAATAATTCTTGTGTAAGTCAGGGAATGATAAGAGGGTCGCTTGATTTCATTCCGGGTGTAGGGATGTTGTTCATGACTGTGCTAAATGTAGGTACACCAGAGCCATGTCATGACGTACGTTACAACCAAGGATGCATAACGCCAGTCAGGGCAAGGTTTTGATCTCACCACATTCATTATTCATAATGAGCAGATGAGACGTTTCTCGTGGAACAACATTTGGGTTTCATGGTAGACGCGCTCCCTCTCTTTGAGTAAACTCGTCACAAGAATGGATAACGAGAAGAAAAAGGAATAGAGCGCGAGTAGTTCTACCGATGATAACTCCTGTATGCACACACATTATCAAGTTTACTTGATTCCTTGGAGCTTTCGCAAGCTGAAGAGAAAAGGGAATTAAAATAGAGTACACAAATGTGAGAAGACCAAGAACAATGAGCAGTTTTCCCTTCTATTGAAAGCACAATGCGTGTACCCAGAAAATGGGTTGCAGTACTAGCAACTACTAATCAGTCATATTTTGAAAACCGGAAGTTAAAGTAGATTTCAAAAATTTAGCTGACTCTTTACTACCAATGTAGAACACTCTTTCCCTTAAAGTTTATCTTTCTAACAAACAGTCATGCATCAACCTATTTTGTAAATGTAATCAAAAAATTCAAAGAGAAAAATACTGGATGTGAGAAATCCTATGCCTACATGAAACTATGAAACTATATCCCTACCCCTCAGGATCTGTGTGTGTATGCAGGCATCGTGCATCAGTTTTCAACTTATTTTTTTTCTTTCTTCTTTAGAAGTAATCATGGAAAACCATTTTCAAAGAATGTTTGCGCATAATATTGCCAGCTCATTTTATTCACGCAGACCTTTTCCGTTGTTATTATGCAATGCGGACAACATTTCCGTAAGGCTACGTGCCTATGATTCAAAAGATTCTGTTTTTTGCGCTTTCTTCATACACAACGTACATCAACTTACATACTAGATGACGCAAAAGTTTTTTTTTCTTTCAAAAAAGGAATCCTAAAAGCATACGGGAAGTATCAGAGAAAATAGTCATCTTTGTGAAAGGCACTCTATACGGCAGGATGAAAGTGAACCTTTTTTTATGAACAATTTATAATGTATGTAAAACTATAAAAGAAAGAACACACGAGTAAGCAGTTACTTTCATGGAAATGTTTTTTCATACAACACTATTTTTTGTTTACAGATGTATGCAAAAGGGTTTAAAATATTTGCAAGATTTTTGCTCCTATTCAGAAGGCAAACAAGTTCTAAGAAAAAAAAAACAACTTTTTTCATGTTGCATGCTTTGTTTAGTAATGTTACAAATTGAAAGAAATGGCGGAATAGCTCTTGATTTACAATAGAAAAAAAAGGAATAAGTAAAGATCTCCACCTCAGTGTTTTTTTTTTCTTCGGATAATGTGGGCATACAAATTGCAATCTATGAGTATGTACACTTTTCATGACTACTATTCACTGACTGGATGTAGTTTTGGATCAAAGAGAATAAACCATGACACCTACATACCTACCTACCCATGTCCATATCATGACTATCACTTTTACTTATGAAAACTTGCTAGTTCTAGTTTTCTTTTGAAAGCAATAGCTTCTGTCTACCTTACTAGTATATCATCTTAACTTTCTATTTGCCGGGAAAAAGAGCTTGCAAATATTATCTGGAAGATATTTCCAAAAATCTACAGCCAAAGGGAAACTCTGGCTACGAAAGTCGCATAAAACGAAAGAGCCTTCATTCCCCGAATATTGTATGGCTTTTAGGTAGAGTTTGTTCGTTTTATGGGAGTGCTATATAGTCGTGACTATAAGGGCAAGACCTTTTTAAACATGACACTTTTGCATTTCGCCGAACCTTTTTGCTAATCCTATTCCATGTCGAGGAAAATCCGACATGACAAACTTCCTGGTGATTTGTGAACATCCAATATGCGATAAGCTCTGGACTCTCAACTTGGGTTTGAAAATCCTCACATCAGTTTCTCCGATCATAAAAATAATAAAAAATGTGAGAGCTATGGCTATTATTTTGTAGACCTATTTCTCCTCGGGGTACTATATAATCTTATTTTTATACGGTTAGCATTCACACAGCCGAGCAAATACTTTGTAATCGGCTATAAGAAACATTTTTGACTGATAGTTTAAATGGATGCAATGACCTCACTAAAAGCCTTTCCGTTTCGTTAACCCATCGACAGATCCTGGCCCTGGCGCACACTCTAAGCTAAGGTGCGATATAAACTACCGACAAGATAAGTTGTAACGGTATTTATGTCGACTGAAATCCTGTTTTCACCAGAACCGTTTGACAAAACATTCCTTGTGCAATCGTTCATTTTTGTTTGTAGTGTGCCCATATTCTCCTACTCATATAACTATCCCTTTGTTTGTTTGGGTCGTTCATAAGTGACGACAGCTGTTGGCTTTGAAAATTACATTTTTCTCTTGTGAACGGTTTTTGGCACAAGAGAAATAATAGGGAAGGTTATGCGGTGAGGCCAGTACGGCACTACATAGTTGGACGGTATGCACATGATTCATTATTTAGCTAATCGTTTACATATTGTTTTCAGAAATTGCTGTAACACACATGATAAGGTTCTATTGTTCAATCGGTAGATTGTAGTGAATACTTGGACATATTGCAAGGTTAATTCGGAGGGAGAAAGTGTAATGAAAGGCAAGTACAAGTCTGCACAATATGATTGTGTTTATGCCGTATTCTGAAAGTAATAATAGTGGTTTGTTAGTATAATAAGTAGGTATTAAGACCTGGCACTGATAGTGTTTTCCATGTCGTAATTCATCTTTAATTGTTATGATTCATTAACAGCTAAACAGTTATTTTCCAGCTTGTAGTTGCACCAATGTTTATGTCCAACTTGCGAAAAACAATATTCATTCCTTTTCGTTGGATCAAACTAATTTGGAGAGAAGACTTGGATATGAAAGCATGATCGTTTGAAATTAAGCTCACTTTCATCCAATAAATCCACTCTTAAACGAGGACATTAAATAAACACACACGAACACGAGAGCATTTCTGAATAAGAATCGTACGAGGAGCATGCAATTATAACTAGTTTGACTCTGATTGTTTTCCAACATGCATGCATCTCAGAGCGCACGAGAGTTCACAGCTTGTATCTGATAACAATAAAAATGGCCATAATATTTTGTTGCTGTTTTATTACAGCAACCCCTTTCCAAGTAAATGAGCTGAAACCATTATTACATAAAAAACAGTTAAATCTAACCTGTGTTTAATCAGTGCTAATATTTGTATGTTTGATATGGTTGTAGTACGGCTTATGTGTCCCACGCAATGTAATATGATGGCTGAGACTTGTAAAGCACGGATTTGTAGGTATGGAAACAACATTTCGAAGGGCCAAGTGCACTATGACTGCAAGTAATTAATGGAGGAAGGTCGAAGAGAATCGCACATATAATACTTGTTTGCGCTTATGATACAAACAATGGTCGGCACTTGGCTTGTATTCGTTGTCTTAGAAAACAAATACCTCAGAGGTACCAGTACAACGTTGACTTACATGAGTTACGACATCGAAACAAAAAACTTTTATCCAAAAATTAATATTATGGGCCCATCTATATTATTTACTAGTTAATCTATGGATACAAATTTCCAAATACCAAGTACAATTTTAATTTATACTTGACCAAGAGTTTTGGTCATATTTTGAGCCGACGTAACCTCTAATGATGGTAAGTATCATATGTCTTGGTTGGTTACTACTTGTTATATGTACGAAGTTTGACCGTACGCATTTGATTTTTCGTCCTGCCCTTCAAAAATTCTCAGAGAGTCCACTTATAATCGTTATAACAATGAGGAAATAATGGCTGAAATCACATAGAAATTTGGTTACAGCTTTGAATGGGAACAAGACATGCAATCAGCAAAAAGTACCTTATGTTTGCTCAAGAGAGAAAGCAAAACCCTGCTATTTAAGTTATCAAAAACCTGTAAACTAATCACATGGTATTTTCCAAAAGGTGATAGTAGAAGGAAACAGTTATTGTATTTCATACAATAAAATATGTAGTTCACATGCTATTCTGATTAGAGTGGATATGCTACATCAAACCCTTCGTAAACAATAACGAAGGGTTTTTTATACATAAAATATTAAGGCAAATTATTCCTTGTGTCGTGTGGTAGGGACTTTTGCGTTCTATAAAAAAAAGACCACAAGCGGGTTGGTTGGAAACGCAAGGCCTTTGCTACAATGAGAGAACCATGTCATGTGTGTACAGGAAATGATGTAACTTTATGACTAGTGTGGTATGTAAAGGTTTGTGGCAGACTAAAACCGATATTTAACCTAGTTGCAAAATGAATATAAATTTTGTGCAATTTCTTCCGCCGTACTCGTTCGCTCAGAAGGGAATGCGTACTCGCATGACTTTTTCTCTCTTTTTGCGATTTTAGTGAAAGTACAAGTTGCAATTTTGTTGGGATGGTGAGCAGTTTTCAGTCAATATTCTCGGCCAGCTTAGCCGTAATCCTGTTATGTAAATGAGCATTAGTTTCCTCGTCCTCGCACGCTATAATTTACAATAGTTCCTTTGTTTTTTGAACTAGTTAGCCTCGAAATTGAAAACGAGTGAAAAGAGCCACATTTTTTTTATTTTGGAAGCAACATTGGATGGCTTAGTTAATTATCTGTAGTGCACCAAGGGTGCGTTCTGTTGTATGTGCTGAGCTAAAAATTAATAATAGAGGCAACTCATGAATACTCAGGATCAGCCTACTGAAATTAAAAGTTGTTCTTTGGACAAAAAAGGGGTAGTCTCGTTTAAACGATGGGATTTACGGGTGGCTGCAAAAAGTCTAGCATGTCTGGATTATATATTTTTGTTACGAATTACGAACCTGGAATGAATGACCACGTCTATTTGCGACCGATTTCGTAGATGAAAGCATAAAGCACACGCTAACCACCGTCATCAATCCTTTTTTTTCGGCCTAACAGCTGTGCGTGATGTCTAGAAATGACGGCGTGTGGGCTGAGCGTACCCTTCTTAACCATATGAGCTTTAGTTAAAACTACTTTTTATTTTTATTAGTATTCATTATAACTGCAAACTACAGAAAAATATGAAAGTGCAGCAACAGTCAGTCATGTCTCAAGGAGTGTAAGTAACACACACTCTATGCAAGCATATGTAAGTTCATATGCGATTGTAACATAGTAACAATCATGCTCGAATGTCTACGCAAATACTTATGCACCACTTCACACAACCCACACGCCAATTAATTTTTTCGTAGGTTTTTTTGTGCAGTTTGTAAGATGTAAACCTGTTCCCAGTCTGTTCAACCATTTTATATTGTTTGTTCTATAAGACCATAAGATACACGTTTTCGTTGGTGCTGGCACTGGTTCACTTGAAATCCTGCTTTCACCAGGCATTTCGAAAATTTCTCCGAAATGATAGTTCAGAATAGTCGTTGTTCCCTCCAAGTATTTTATTTTCCTGCAAGGTAATGGGTACTTTCCCCGGAATCACTACGAAATTCTCATTAGCGCACTTAAATTCTCGTCATCGTCGCTACCAAGTTTGGAATAAGGAAACAGTTCTTGTCACATTTTTCCACTGCAGATGATAATGAAAAGTTGATGATTTTTAATTTATCGTCTCTTTGGCCTTTTACACAGGGTCCTATAAAGATCGGAGCATATACTTGCATTGCATCCATAGTTCTAAATGTTAAATTTCCCGAAGTTGAAAAACATCACAAAGCTAAACCAAAAAGAATAGGATTTTATGTATTTCCCTAGAAAAGCAAAACGCAAAAGGATAAACCGTGTTGAGTATTTTTATGGACATTTTTGCTGCACATTTGCAAACTCTGCATACCATTCCTACACATAAAAAAGAGAGTTTCGTAGGTTTTTTTTGTCAGCTAAATTCTTTTGTTTTGTGTCAAGGCAATGTCAAGGTTGTACTAAAGTTTGTCGAGTTCCAACCATGCTTTCTCGACTTTCTCTTTTTCCAATATGAATCCCGAATACTCAAGCTAGGACCAGTTTTAGACTCATTAGTTGGGTAAACTGCAGCATAATGCGTACTTGGAAAATAAACCGTAGCATTTGACTGTCATTCCGTTGCCCATGCATTTTAAAAGGAATTCCTGGCAACAATGTTCTGAGTACAAAAATAAGGGAAAGGAGAAAAAAATAAAATAAAACTGGGAATGTTCCGTATTTGTTTTCGTATCCAATATTCCATTACGTAACAATCATGACCATAGCAATAGAGAAAGTTTTAAGCGAAAAACAACTTTTCCCCCCTTCTCTGCTTTCGAACTAAACTGTCCGTTCCTCTTGTGACAGTAGTCGGAAGTTCCGGAAAGTCAGCGGACTATAAAGGAATATTTTATACAAGTTGCAAAGTCACATTGACATTTTTGTGTTTTTCATGCAGTTCCCGCTCCGTGTTCAGTACATTACCGATCCATACATAAGTAATGCACTTTTTGGACTTTGCCAAGTTAGAGGCTAAAAGAGGAAGTGTGTAGAAATGGCTTTTTATGTTTTTCCATAAACTATGGGAAAGCGTATAAAAGCCAGAAACAGGCTGAGAGACAATATACACCAATACACTAGTTTATTTGTAAGATTCTCTTGAAAAGAAAAATTGAGCTCGGGCTTGGATGCACATCTAGAGCGAGAAAAGAAACAAAAAACCTTCTAATTATTTACGACCTACCTAAAGGGGAACAAGGAAATTGCATTTATTTTCTGTGCTCACGTGCGTAATATTGTTATTGTTATGGATTAGTTGACAATAAAAGAAAAGTTCCATTGATCAGCACGCCTATACCAATGCGAAGTCATTTGCTTTTCCATATCGCTGTAAGACAATTGGTCGATTGGTTTAGCTCGTAAATAATTCAAATTTTACTTAGCTCTTCGTTTTTTATACTAACTGTTTTTCTTCTCCATCTTTTTTTGTGGATCAGGTGTATCAGCAGTTCGAATTAATAGCTTATCAGTGCCCCACATCGTACAGAATGGGACAGAGGAGTTTGTGACACTTGACTGCGACTACAGCATCGAAGATCACGAGAAGAAAGGCTTAGTTGTCAAGTGGTACTTTACTAATAAGCAGACTCAAGTTTACCAGTGGATTCCGAACA
>VICI01003302.1:0-13671 GCA_019593645.1 Akabosia matsudoensis | reverse complement strand
GGGGACACAGGCGGCCAGTGTCCCCTAACACCCCCGCGTCGCGTTCCTCGCTAAGCTCCCCGGCTAAAGTCGCTTTCGCTGCGCTTCGCTCCAATGCGCCGGGTCACAAACGCTCGTCTCTGTTTTGGGCGATTTTAGGATTAGTTACCCTACAATCTTATATCGACACAACGATTTAGTGTCGATTAGCACCAATTAATCAAGGATTATTGGTGACTTTAGCAGCCACCTGCGGTGTCTGCAATACTGGATTATAGTCATCTGCGATGTTTTCAGGCGTTTTTCGAAGCTTAAACTTCTCAAACATAGCGGCCTCAAGCTTTGCATCTGAGGCCACCTTTTCGCGCCTACGGCGCTCCTGTTCAACTTTTTCAAGATCAGCTTTCAGTGTTTCCTGAATAGCAACGACATCAACAATGTCCAAAGTACGGACATCAACGCCTGATAGGCGATCATCATCACCGGTATATTCGGTGTACTGTTTAACATCAATTGATCTGCCGGAAGCAAAGCGTTGCATGATCTCGTCAATAGTAAGTGATTGACCGGGTATAGTCAATACAGGATAACCATTATCCTTAGGTTTATTTTTATGTTCCTGAAACGGAACAAATGTACCGGGATCAACATAGCGTCTAACCGGTACTGTTAGTTTAGACATGATAGAATTTTTAGAAGATTACAAAATATCCCTCCGGGGGCAAACTTTTTTTCGCGGAAAAAAAAGTTTGATCAAAAAAACCGGGTTTTCATAGGGATTGGACGGCCGGTAGCGGCCTAAAATGCAGCGTTTACACATATACATCAGTTTAACTACTGGATACTTGCGACTAAAGGCGGTAGCCTCCGCGAGCGACAGTGACTGATGTAGGACGTGTTTTACGACCATGACGACGTGAGAACTTACGACCACGCTTGAACGTTTTTTTAAAGCGGCCACGAAAGCCGCCTCGTTTTTTACGATACATAATTTTTAATTTAAATAGTTATGAATGAAATACTGCGGTTTACACACTAACGGCTACGCAGACCCTAAATAAAGAACTTCACAACTTGTCTGTTGTCATTTCATAGAGTGAAGCAGATAAATAATGCTTGTTACGAACTACCCATTTGTCATACTCATCATCAGTGAGTGGAGGAGCATATGCAATCATTGCATCCTGAATTCGACTTATACGGGATATCTCGTCGGATGTGAATATACGATTTTTATAATATCGTGGTAATGGAACTTTTACGCCGCCCTCTAATGTAGCATAGACGCGACTAAGGTCGGATCGATACCAATGGATAATTTCGGGAGACAACCATTTTCTCCCAGGCCTTTTGACATTAAGGAGAATGTTTTTTCACGATCATCTTTCCAAGATTTACGATAATCTTTCATCATATATTTAAGCGTATACCCTATACTGTTAGCATTTACATCACCACAAAATATACCACCAATTGAAATACGTTTTAACATCCATGCATCATGTATCTCCTGTTCAGTTGCATTGAAGATTATTGCATGGTAATGAGGGCGTTTTGTTTGACCACCATATTCACCAACTACATAATAACGCAAATCGCGTTTAGCCCTTGTAGTTAGTTTACGCAAGCGTTTCATATAATCAACCATATCCTTTTTTACAAGTGTAGGCCTGCGTGATTTAGCAGCATAGACTATATGATCACCATCGTAAGTAAATGTAACAAAGAGAGCGTGTGATGACACACGCTCTTCCTGTTGTAACCTAAATGACCATTGAGCAGCACGATTATATCTACAATTATAACAACGGCCACAAGGTGGAGTTTCACCATTTTTTAATATGATAGGTTTTAGACACCTCATAGTGAAGGCGTGCCGAACTTAGGCAGTTGCCTTACAGCACGGACTTTATTTAATACATGAACTAATACTTTGTCCTGTTCGGGGTCTGTATCTGCAAAAATACGGTGAGTAGCATCGCACTCGATAAATTCAACATCAAGTTTAGGTGTAGCCTGAGGAAGTAAAGAACCAGTATAAAAGATGCGACCCATATGCCAATAATTAAGACGATTACGAAACTCGCCGGCAACACGATTGGGTAGTGTTCTATACTCACTGTAACGTGGTAAATAACCAAATGTTTCTGCTGTATTAAGACCAACAGTACCGGAGATACCGAATGCAAATAACTCACGATATTTAGTTTCCTGTTCACCTAAATGAGCAAACATAGGGTTCATAAAATCAAAGGGGCTATCAACTTTAAAATACTCGCGTTCAATTCCGTCCTGATAAGCAGTTTCTGGCATAATAGACATTAGAGTAATAACTACACCATGCTCACGTGCGAAGAAAGAAGAACCGTTACCTTGATTAACACCAATTGCTCTCCCGGACATATTGCCCTGAGGTAAAGTATCTGTTCCTGTTGTATTAAGGACTTCTGATATTTGTACTGGAGTCTTAGAACCGCCAATATATTGTGGACGTTGGGCCGTGTAATCGGGAAGCGTAACTCCGAACATTGACTTAATCCATTCAACAAGTCGTGTGCCACCAACAGCTGCTCGTTCGAGATATTTTTGAAGTTGGAGAGCCAAACGAAAATCATTGATTGTAGTAGTACCACGGGTGTTCGTGTTATCTGCATAGAGCTCACCTGTATCGACATCGGTATCATCAGTAACTTGATTTTTAATTTTCATAATTTCTCCATCAGGAGGAAAAGAAGCTCCTGTAGAATTGAAATCTGTAGTAAGTACAGGGGGGAATGGAACACCGTCTGCCGGGTTTACATTACGATAAACGGGAGCATCAGTAACTGTAACAGGTAATTCAACAGCATCACCCTTTTGAGCGAAGGGTAAATTACTTGTAAAATAATCATGACCCCAACTGCGTTTACGCAATGTCGTTAGTTCAGTACTAACATTATCACCATCAATTAATTTGTAATTAATAGGGTCTACCAAATTTTGATCACGATAAAACTCATTACAACAACATTGATACGCAGCAAAGCGCATTGCGGATATTTTTTCATCATTTTTGAAATCTGTAACAATAGGAGTAGGGTTTGGAATACCGAAATAGTCCATAAGTTTAGTATAATTTGTACCCTCTTTGTTTACAGTAATAGTCGGAAAGACCGGAAGTAAGCCAGCAGTTTTTGTTTGAGTAATATAGTCAGACCAATTATCCCATAGAATACGATATGGTACAAACCAAGTATGATAAGTAACATTTACACGATGATACATAGGAGCAAGTAAAGGCATGAAGCGAACAAGGGCCTCTGTATTAATATTAACCTTGTCGCCGGGAACACAATCCATAAACATAGATGGAACGAGATAACCCATATTACAAGACATTTTTACATCGTGGGTAAGATCAAATACAGATGATTTTGCGATTTTTAACTTTACGGAATTCATAAAGTTTTGAAATGATTTTGCCATAATAATATATACGCGTATACGCGTGTTTGTTAGTTAACGAATAATATCAGCTCTGCGTAAAAGACCTTGAAGTAATTGGCCTGCAGCTCCTGAAAATTGATTAGTGAAGAAACGATTACCATCGATGTCTATTTGTTTTAAAACACCGGATTTAATAAGAAGATCAGTAGCAGCTTTAATCTGATCAACACGTGCCTGACTTTCTGCTTTTTGCTGTTCCATCAAGGATATACGTTCTGTAATTTGTTCAGCATCTTTAGCCGATAACATTTCACGTCGAGCGTTCTCATCGATTTTATATGTGTAATTAGCATTAGCATTATTTAAACCAGCTAACATTGTTTGACCAATAATACCACCAGCATTTGATCCATCACCACCAGACATTGACTGATTAACAGATTGAACTGCGTCTACCCATGCCTGTACTTGTGATGCCTGAGCATCTGTAAGATTAGTTTTTGATACTATCAACTTATTAGTATTACCCTGACCTTCAAGCTTAGAACGAAGAAGATCGTTTTGAATATGCATCTGATCTATTTCTGCTGTTTGTTTTTGAACTGCCAAATAAGTCATAAGTCCGGACTGTAATGACGTGCCGAGCCCTGATAAATCAACTGGCCTGTACTGGGGTGTAGCACTTGTATTTGTTCGTCCAACGGCCATAGACTGGCCTGTGTTTGCGGAACCACCACCATAGAGAAGGGCGGGATTAAGTCCGGCTTGGATAAGTCGCTGCTTCTGTTCGATAGGCGAATTATATTCATTCTGCATGTTCCAATCCTGTAAAGCCCATTCTCGATCTCGATACTTCCATTCATCTTGATAATCCATAAGCCTCTCATTGGCCTTTTTCTGAGCGACGGCACCGATAATTGTGCCGGCCATACCGAATGCACCGCCGGCAACACCGGCAACGCTTGCAGAGAGACCACTTGACGATCCTCCGGAGCCACTATCTGGCATATATACAAATTTGTGTTTGACATACATAAGATAATTTTTAATTGTTAGCGTTTACACGTTAACGTTAGTAAAGAAAAAAAATACATTTTTTGTAGATTTAGTTAGGGGACACAGGCGGCCAGTGTCCCCTAACACCCCCGCGTCGCGTTCCTCGCTAAGCTCCCCGGCTAAAGTCGCTTTCGCTGCGCTTCGCTCCAATGCGCCGGGTCACAAACGCTCGTCTCTGTTTTGGGCGATTTTAGGATTAGTTACCCTACAATCTTATATCGACACAACGATTTAGTGTCGATTAGCACCAATTAATCAAGGATTATTGGTGACTTTAGCAGCCACCTGCGGTGTCTGCAATACTGGATTATAGTCATCTGCGATGTTTTCAGGCGTTTTTCGAAGCTTAAACTTCTCAAACATAGCGGCCTCAAGCTTTGCATCTGAGGCCACCTTTTCGCGCCTACGGCGCTCCTGTTCAACTTTTTCAAGATCAGCTTTCAGTGTTTCCTGAATAGCAACGACATCAACAATGTCCAAAGTACGGACATCAACGCCTGATAGGCGATCATCATCACCGGTATATTCGGTGTACTGTTTAACATCAATTGATCTGCCGGAAGCAAAGCGTTGCATGATCTCGTCAATAGTAAGTGATTGACCGGGTATAGTCAATACAGGATAACCATTATCCTTAGGTTTATTTTTATGTTCCTGAAACGGAACAAATGTACCGGGATCAACATAGCGTCTAACCGGTACTGTTAGTTTAGACATGATAGAATTTTTAGAAGATTACAAAATATCCCTCCGGGGGCAAACTTTTTTTCGCGGAAAAAAAAGTTTGATCAAAAAAACCGGGTTTTCATAGGGATTGGACGGCCGGTAGCGGCCTAAAATGCAGCGTTTACACATATACATCAGTTTAACTACTGGATACTTGCGACTAAAGGCGGTAGCCTCCGCGAGCGACAGTGACTGATGTAGGACGTGTTTTACGACCATGACGACGTGAGAACTTACGACCACGCTTGAACGTTTTTTTAAAGCGGCCACGAAAGCCGCCTCGTTTTTTACGATACATAATTTTTAATTTAAATAGTTATGAATGAAATACTGCGGTTTACACACTAACGGCTACGCAGACCCTAAATAAAGAACTTCACAACTTGTCTGTTGTCATTTCATAGAGTGAAGCAGATAAATAATGCTTGTTACGAACTACCCATTTGTCATACTCATCATCAGTGAGTGGAGGAGCATATGCAATCATTGCATCCTGAATTCGACTTATACGGGATATCTCGTCGGATGTGAATATACGATTTTTATAATATCGTGGTAATGGAACTTTTACGCCGCCCTCTAATGTAGCATAGACGCGACTAAGGTCGGATCGATACCAATGGATAATTTCGGGAGACAACCATTTTCTCCCAGGCCTTTTGACATTAAGGAGAATGTTTTTTCACGATCATCTTTCCAAGATTTACGATAATCTTTCATCATATATTTAAGCGTATACCCTATACTGTTAGCATTTACATCACCACAAAATATACCACCAATTGAAATACGTTTTAACATCCATGCATCATGTATCTCCTGTTCAGTTGCATTGAAGATTATTGCATGGTAATGAGGGCGTTTTGTTTGACCACCATATTCACCAACTACATAATAACGCAAATCGCGTTTAGCCCTTGTAGTTAGTTTACGCAAGCGTTTCATATAATCAACCATATCCTTTTTTACAAGTGTAGGCCTGCGTGATTTAGCAGCATAGACTATATGATCACCATCGTAAGTAAATGTAACAAAGAGAGCGTGTGATGACACACGCTCTTCCTGTTGTAACCTAAATGACCATTGAGCAGCACGATTATATCTACAATTATAACAACGGCCACAAGGTGGAGTTTCACCATTTTTTAATATGATAGGTTTTAGACACCTCATAGTGAAGGCGTGCCGAACTTAGGCAGTTGCCTTACAGCACGGACTTTATTTAATACATGAACTAATACTTTGTCCTGTTCGGGGTCTGTATCTGCAAAAATACGGTGAGTAGCATCGCACTCGATAAATTCAACATCAAGTTTAGGTGTAGCCTGAGGAAGTAAAGAACCAGTATAAAAGATGCGACCCATATGCCAATAATTAAGACGATTACGAAACTCGCCGGCAACACGATTGGGTAGTGTTCTATACTCACTGTAACGTGGTAAATAACCAAATGTTTCTGCTGTATTAAGACCAACAGTACCGGAGATACCGAATGCAAATAACTCACGATATTTAGTTTCCTGTTCACCTAAATGAGCAAACATAGGGTTCATAAAATCAAAGGGGCTATCAACTTTAAAATACTCGCGTTCAATTCCGTCCTGATAAGCAGTTTCTGGCATAATAGACATTAGAGTAATAACTACACCATGCTCACGTGCGAAGAAAGAAGAACCGTTACCTTGATTAACACCAATTGCTCTCCCGGACATATTGCCCTGAGGTAAAGTATCTGTTCCTGTTGTATTAAGGACTTCTGATATTTGTACTGGAGTCTTAGAACCGCCAATATATTGTGGACGTTGGGCCGTGTAATCGGGAAGCGTAACTCCGAACATTGACTTAATCCATTCAACAAGTCGTGTGCCACCAACAGCTGCTCGTTCGAGATATTTTTGAAGTTGGAGAGCCAAACGAAAATCATTGATTGTAGTAGTACCACGGGTGTTCGTGTTATCTGCATAGAGCTCACCTGTATCGACATCGGTATCATCAGTAACTTGATTTTTAATTTTCATAATTTCTCCATCAGGAGGAAAAGAAGCTCCTGTAGAATTGAAATCTGTAGTAAGTACAGGGGGGAATGGAACACCGTCTGCCGGGTTTACATTACGATAAACGGGAGCATCAGTAACTGTAACAGGTAATTCAACAGCATCACCCTTTTGAGCGAAGGGTAAATTACTTGTAAAATAATCATGACCCCAACTGCGTTTACGCAATGTCGTTAGTTCAGTACTAACATTATCACCATCAATTAATTTGTAATTAATAGGGTCTACCAAATTTTGATCACGATAAAACTCATTACAACAACATTGATACGCAGCAAAGCGCATTGCGGATATTTTTTCATCATTTTTGAAATCTGTAACAATAGGAGTAGGGTTTGGAATACCGAAATAGTCCATAAGTTTAGTATAATTTGTACCCTCTTTGTTTACAGTAATAGTCGGAAAGACCGGAAGTAAGCCAGCAGTTTTTGTTTGAGTAATATAGTCAGACCAATTATCCCATAGAATACGATATGGTACAAACCAAGTATGATAAGTAACATTTACACGATGATACATAGGAGCAAGTAAAGGCATGAAGCGAACAAGGGCCTCTGTATTAATATTAACCTTGTCGCCGGGAACACAATCCATAAACATAGATGGAACGAGATAACCCATATTACAAGACATTTTTACATCGTGGGTAAGATCAAATACAGATGATTTTGCGATTTTTAACTTTACGGAATTCATAAAGTTTTGAAATGATTTTGCCATAATAATATATACGCGTATACGCGTGTTTGTTAGTTAACGAATAATATCAGCTCTGCGTAAAAGACCTTGAAGTAATTGGCCTGCAGCTCCTGAAAATTGATTAGTGAAGAAACGATTACCATCGATGTCTATTTGTTTTAAAACACCGGATTTAATAAGAAGATCAGTAGCAGCTTTAATCTGATCAACACGTGCCTGACTTTCTGCTTTTTGCTGTTCCATCAAGGATATACGTTCTGTAATTTGTTCAGCATCTTTAGCCGATAACATTTCACGTCGAGCGTTCTCATCGATTTTATATGTGTAATTAGCATTAGCATTATTTAAACCAGCTAACATTGTTTGACCAATAATACCACCAGCATTTGATCCATCACCACCAGACATTGACTGATTAACAGATTGAACTGCGTCTACCCATGCCTGTACTTGTGATGCCTGAGCATCTGTAAGATTAGTTTTTGATACTATCAACTTATTAGTATTACCCTGACCTTCAAGCTTAGAACGAAGAAGATCGTTTTGAATATGCATCTGATCTATTTCTGCTGTTTGTTTTTGAACTGCCAAATAAGTCATAAGTCCGGACTGTAATGACGTGCCGAGCCCTGATAAATCAACTGGCCTGTACTGGGGTGTAGCACTTGTATTTGTTCGTCCAACGGCCATAGACTGGCCTGTGTTTGCGGAACCACCACCATAGAGAAGGGCGGGATTAAGTCCGGCTTGGATAAGTCGCTGCTTCTGTTCGATAGGCGAATTATATTCATTCTGCATGTTCCAATCCTGTAAAGCCCATTCTCGATCTCGATACTTCCATTCATCTTGATAATCCATAAGCCTCTCATTGGCCTTTTTCTGAGCGACGGCACCGATAATTGTGCCGGCCATACCGAATGCACCGCCGGCAACACCGGCAACGCTTGCAGAGAGACCACTTGACGATCCTCCGGAGCCACTATCTGGCATATATACAAATTTGTGTTTGACATACATAAGATAATTTTTAATTGTTAGCGTTTACACGTTAACGTTAGTAAAGAAAAAAAATACATTTTTTGTAGATTTAGTTAGGGGACACAGGCGGCCAGTGTCCCCTAACACCCCCGCGTCGCGTTCCTCGCTAAGCTCCCCGGCTAAAGTCGCTTTCGCTGCGCTTCGCTCCAATGCGCCGGGTCACAAACGCTCGTCTCTGTTTTGGGCGATTTTAGGATTAGTTACCCTACAATCTTATATCGACACAACGATTTAGTGTCGATTAGCACCAATTAATCAAGGATTATTGGTGACTTTAGCAGCCACCTGCGGTGTCTGCAATACTGGATTATAGTCATCTGCGATGTTTTCAGGCGTTTTTCGAAGCTTAAACTTCTCAAACATAGCGGCCTCAAGCTTTGCATCTGAGGCCACCTTTTCGCGCCTACGGCGCTCCTGTTCAACTTTTTCAAGATCAGCTTTCAGTGTTTCCTGAATAGCAACGACATCAACAATGTCCAAAGTACGGACATCAACGCCTGATAGGCGATCATCATCACCGGTATATTCGGTGTACTGTTTAACATCAATTGATCTGCCGGAAGCAAAGCGTTGCATGATCTCGTCAATAGTAAGTGATTGACCGGGTATAGTCAATACAGGATAACCATTATCCTTAGGTTTATTTTTATGTTCCTGAAACGGAACAAATGTACCGGGATCAACATAGCGTCTAACCGGTACTGTTAGTTTAGACATGATAGAATTTTTAGAAGATTACAAAATATCCCTCCGGGGGCAAACTTTTTTTCGCGGAAAAAAAAGTTTGATCAAAAAAACCGGGTTTTCATAGGGATTGGACGGCCGGTAGCGGCCTAAAATGCAGCGTTTACACATATACATCAGTTTAACTACTGGATACTTGCGACTAAAGGCGGTAGCCTCCGCGAGCGACAGTGACTGATGTAGGACGTGTTTTACGACCATGACGACGTGAGAACTTACGACCACGCTTGAACGTTTTTTTAAAGCGGCCACGAAAGCCGCCTCGTTTTTTACGATACATAATTTTTAATTTAAATAGTTATGAATGAAATACTGCGGTTTACACACTAACGGCTACGCAGACCCTAAATAAAGAACTTCACAACTTGTCTGTTGTCATTTCATAGAGTGAAGCAGATAAATAATGCTTGTTACGAACTACCCATTTGTCATACTCATCATCAGTGAGTGGAGGAGCATATGCAATCATTGCATCCTGAATTCGACTTATACGGGATATCTCGTCGGATGTGAATATACGATTTTTATAATATCGTGGTAATGGAACTTTTACGCCGCCCTCTAATGTAGCATAGACGCGACTAAGGTCGGATCGATACCAATGGATAATTTCGGGAGACAACCATTTTCTCCCAGGCCTTTTGACATTAAGGAGAATGTTTTTTCACGATCATCTTTCCAAGATTTACGATAATCTTTCATCATATATTTAAGCGTATACCCTATACTGTTAGCATTTACATCACCACAAAATATACCACCAATTGAAATACGTTTTAACATCCATGCATCATGTATCTCCTGTTCAGTTGCATTGAAGATTATTGCATGGTAATGAGGGCGTTTTGTTTGACCACCATATTCACCAACTACATAATAACGCAAATCGCGTTTAGCCCTTGTAGTTAGTTTACGCAAGCGTTTCATATAATCAACCATATCCTTTTTTACAAGTGTAGGCCTGCGTGATTTAGCAGCATAGACTATATGATCACCATCGTAAGTAAATGTAACAAAGAGAGCGTGTGATGACACACGCTCTTCCTGTTGTAACCTAAATGACCATTGAGCAGCACGATTATATCTACAATTATAACAACGGCCACAAGGTGGAGTTTCACCATTTTTTAATATGATAGGTTTTAGACACCTCATAGTGAAGGCGTGCCGAACTTAGGCAGTTGCCTTACAGCACGGACTTTATTTAATACATGAACTAATACTTTGTCCTGTTCGGGGTCTGTATCTGCAAAAATACGGTGAGTAGCATCGCACTCGATAAATTCAACATCAAGTTTAGGTGTAGCCTGAGGAAGTAAAGAACCAGTATAAAAGATGCGACCCATATGCCAATAATTAAGACGATTACGAAACTCGCCGGCAACACGATTGGGTAGTGTTCTATACTCACTGTAACGTGGTAAATAACCAAATGTTTCTGCTGTATTAAGACCAACAGTACCGGAGATACCGAATGCAAATAACTCACGATATTTAGTTTCCTGTTCACCTAAATGAGCAAACATAGGGTTCATAAAATCAAAGGGGCTATCAACTTTAAAATACTCGCGTTCAATTCCGTCCTGATAAGCAGTTTCTGGCATAATAGACATTAGAGTAATAACTACACCATGCTCACGTGCGAAGAAAGAAGAACCGTTACCTTGATTAACACCAATTGCTCTCCCGGACATATTGCCCTGAGGTAAAGTATCTGTTCCTGTTGTATTAAGGACTTCTGATATTTGTACTGGAGTCTTAGAACCGCCAATATATTGTGGACGTTGGGCCGTGTAATCGGGAAGCGTAACTCCGAACATTGACTTAATCCATTCAACAAGTCGTGTGCCACCAACAGCTGCTCGTTCGAGATATTTTTGAAGTTGGAGAGCCAAACGAAAATCATTGATTGTAGTAGTACCACGGGTGTTCGTGTTATCTGCATAGAGCTCACCTGTATCGACATCGGTATCATCAGTAACTTGATTTTTAATTTTCATAATTTCTCCATCAGGAGGAAAAGAAGCTCCTGTAGAATTGAAATCTGTAGTAAGTACAGGGGGGAATGGAACACCGTCTGCCGGGTTTACATTACGATAAACGGGAGCATCAGTAACTGTAACAGGTAATTCAACAGCATCACCCTTTTGAGCGAAGGGTAAATTACTTGTAAAATAATCATGACCCCAACTGCGTTTACGCAATGTCGTTAGTTCAGTACTAACATTATCACCATCAATTAATTTGTAATTAATAGGGTCTACCAAATTTTGATCACGATAAAACTCATTACAACAACATTGATACGCAGCAAAGCGCATTGCGGATATTTTTTCATCATTTTTGAAATCTGTAACAATAGGAGTAGGGTTTGGAATACCGAAATAGTCCATAAGTTTAGTATAATTTGTACCCTCTTTGTTTACAGTAATAGTCGGAAAGACCGGAAGTAAGCCAGCAGTTTTTGTTTGAGTAATATAGTCAGACCAATTATCCCATAGAATACGATATGGTACAAACCAAGTATGATAAGTAACATTTACACGATGATACATAGGAGCAAGTAAAGGCATGAAGCGAACAAGGGCCTCTGTATTAATATTAACCTTGTCGCCGGGAACACAATCCATAAACATAGATGGAACGAGATAACCCATATTACAAGACATTTTTACATCGTGGGTAAGATCAAATACAGATGATTTTGCGATTTTTAACTTTACGGAATTCATAAAGTTTTGAAATGATTTTGCCATAATAATATATACGCGTATACGCGTGTTTGTTAGTTAACGAATAATATCAGCTCTGCGTAAAAGACCTTGAAGTAATTGGCCTGCAGCTCCTGAAAATTGATTAGTGAAGAAACGATTACCATCGATGTCTATTTGTTTTAAAACACCGGATTTAATAAGAAGATCAGTAGCAGCTTTAATCTGATCAACACGTGCCTGACTTTCTGCTTTTTGCTGTTCCATCAAGGATATACGTTCTGTAATTTGTTCAGCATCTTTAGCCGATAACATTTCACGTCGAGCGTTCTCATCGATTTTATATGTGTAATTAGCATTAGCATTATTTAAACCAGCTAACATTGTTTGACCAATAATACCACCAGCATTTGATCCATCACCACCAGACATTGACTGATTAACAGATTGAACTGCGTCTACCCATGCCTGTACTTGTGATGCCTGAGCATCTGTAAGATTAGTTTTTGATACTATCAACTTATTAGTATTACCCTGACCTTCAAGCTTAGAACGAAGAAGATCGTTTTGAATATGCATCTGATCTATTTCTGCTGTTTGTTTTTGAACTGCCAAATAAGTCATAAGTCCGGACTGTAATGACGTGCCGAGCCCTGATAAATCAACTGGCCTGTACTGGGGTGTAGCACTTGTATTTGTTCGTCCAACGGCCATAGACTGGCCTGTGTTTGCGGAACCACCACCATAGAGAAGGGCGGGATTAAGTCCGGCTTGGATAAGTCGCTGCTTCTGTTCGATAGGCGAATTATATTCATTCTGCATGTTCCAATCCTGTAAAGCCCATTCTCGATCTCGATACTTCCATTCATCTTGATAATCCATAAGCCTCTCATTGGCCTTTTTCTGAGCGACGGCACCGATAATTGTGCCGGCCATACCGAATGCACCGCCGGCAACACCGGCAACGCTTGCAGAGAGACCACTTGACGATCCTCCGGAGCCACTATCTGGCATATATACAAATTTGTGTTTGACATACATAAGATAATTTTTAATTGTTAGCGTTTACACGTTAACGTTAGTAAAGAAAAAAAATACATTTTTTGTAGATTTAGTTAGGGGACACAGGCGGCCAGTGTCCCCTAACACCCCCGCGTCGCGTTCCTCGCTAAGCTCCCCGGCTAAAGTCGCTTTCGCTGCGCTTCGCTCCAATGCGCCGGGTCACAAACGCTCGTCTC
>VICI01003301.1:0-13677 GCA_019593645.1 Akabosia matsudoensis | reverse complement strand
TTGTCTTTATGCAACGTTATTTTATATTCAGTTTTAAAATTATGTCCTTCGGAAAATGTACCAAAAATATGCTAATGCTACTAAAATACATACACAAGTGTGCGTGAACTCAAGTACTTCGTGAAAGCGATCGGCGAATGAATGAGAAAATTGTAAATATACCTAGTTGGTTAGTAAAAGCGACATTAACTTGGCAGTTTTCAGCAATGTGAGTGCTTCCATCAAAAAAATACGTATAAATACAGAAAGACGTCTGCTTCCATTTCAACTAGTGGTCCTTTTATAGTTTAATTTGGACTAGCAGAATCGAATGGGATGCAAAGGAATGATAAAAATGGAGACAATACTTAACACTAGAAAATGGCTGGCTGCAGACAGAAGTAACGCAATATTAGGTAGTGTTGAAATGGAGGGATTTCATTATTTCATTTCCTGTAACACGATTCATGCATATATTTCGTGTTTTTTTCTCTCTTTTTCATTTACAGTCCAGGATAACTTTTTTCGATGCTTTCCTTCCTGCCTTCAGTATTACATTTATTCGCACACACACGTACTCATCCCTCATGCCCATTTCCGGTGGTATAGCAACTTATTGCAAATACAGGACAGCATGTTGCTTGAATAGTCTCAAGGATACAGAAAAATGAATGCGCAGTATTCTCGTTGATTCATATTGATTCAATATATTATACGAAAACTTAATACTGTAGAGTGAAAGCACCTTTTATAAAGTGTTCCATGATGGTGCAGTTTACATTCAACAATGAAATTTACAATGCTTAACATGTTTTAACGTTCATGAATATTCGTGAGGTGGTCTGCTTGAAATCCTAGGTGATTCCTAGTTCCAGGGAAAAAATAAAAAAACAGAACATCTACATACACGCATGCATGTTACAGCATACAAAATGGGTAAAAAGGGCTTTTCTTTTCCAGACTAAAAGAAGATTTAAGGTTAATATGTACTTTTTCGCTTCGTGCAGAAAGGGAACCAGTAAATGAGCATTTTACAATGAGATATGTTTACCACAGCGAGTACATGAATATGCATTTTATTTATTTAAAATCTACCAAGGTAAGAAAGCATTGAAGCAATGAACAGGGAAATATGCTTTTAACAAAGTAATGTGCATTACTCTCCGCTGGTTTATGCCATGTAAATGACTTTTTGGTGAATCACGTACCATATCACAGTTATTCGGCTGAGTTGGCATCGTATGCAATGGATACCTCATGTGCTGGATAGAACCATCACACCGGATTTCCAATATTATCATGCATGCGAGCCTAAAGCTACTTTCAGTAATGGCATCCAGCAGAGCTAATGGTCATAAAATCCTTTTTATTTGCCATCTGGCTTAAAAACTGTTTTTTTTCTTCATGTAGCTCGGGCCCGCCAACACGGAAAAGAAAGTATAATGGTGATGATAATAATGGTAAAAGCTTTCCTAGACGCACACTTCATAGACAACGTGTCGGACAGTATCCATAATTCTACCATACGCTTGAATCTTTTTAAAACTTATTAAAACATCTGGTTGCTGAGTTTTGGTGAAAGCAAGTTCTAAGCAACATTTTATTCGCTATGCAGTGCTTTAGTAATGACATTTTTAATGAATACTTCATAATACTCTTGAATAATATTCGACGATGGATTCATAACCAAAACAGTAAGAGATAGGGGTAAGTTCAAAGATACATAGAAAGTCTCTGTCCTATTTACAATAATATTCCAAATAAAGTACGTTTAAGTAGCCTAATAAATTTACTTTCAATCTTTGAGAACTATTCGCGTTCTTAATAGTTTGTCAAAGTATTCTACTTGTTGAATACAGATGCACTATTCAAAAGATTTTATCTGTCACTTTTCTTACTTCATTACTTTGCAGAAAGACCAAGCTACCCGCTTTCAAACTAACGAGAAATGTTCAGCGGGTCAGCCATTAATAAGCGACCAATTGTGAAAATTATATAACTATACCACTGCTCGTAGTAAGCTTTACTTGTAAGGAAACCTCAGTTAGCTCATGATTTCTTAAACCAAGGACGTTTTACCAGACTTTTTAAGAAGTCGATTGACAGTCGCGAATCTTATCACTGGAAATAAGAAAGTCAACCAAAGGTTCAATGCATTTTGGCCGGGTGGATTGTATTAAAGAGATATAGAACACAAGCGGACCACAGCACAAGCCGATAGGACGTCATATCAGGTCTTATTGGAACGGACAGGGTTTTTCTTCGTTCAAAGCCAATATTCTGTTTTTGCGCCTTGACTTGACTTTGTACTAGTTTTTCCTGTAACTTCATTAGATTTCCCGAGTCGACCTATTTCCTTGGTGCGTGCAGAGAATTTCGACAAGCGATGCTCACTATAACAAATTACCCTGCCAGAAGCTATTGTGTATCTTAGTATCCAATATGACACTGGCAGGCGAAGGATAAACTGCAAACTAAGCCCTGGCAACACCATTACATCTGACTCTCACTCGTTGAGGGCAACCCCTGTGGACTCACAAATAAAAAAAAGAGCAACCAATCATTTGCAAATGTTTTCAACTTCTTGTCTCTCAAGTTGATAATGAAACTGAGATCGAGGAAAAATGGCATGACACGAATTGGGATCGAAAAATCAACTCCGTCCAATAAATCAGATTGTATTCCTTGTCTTGACGTATTTGTGGGATATTAGAACATAAAAATGCTGCATTCATAACAAAATTAGGTAATGAATACAAGTCAGCTGCTTGTCGTCACAAAATTGACTAAATTCTATCAGAATTTCATACTGGTATTAGGCATTAGTTACATGTAATGCGATATGTAGGTATACACATTGAGGAGAAAGTTCCGATAGTCTGCCTAAGCTACTTTTACTACTACCAGAGCAATGTAAGGAGCTTAAGTCAGGACGATGCTGCGGCTAACTAATGTATCTCTATGACTTCACCCAATCAGGCTTAATTGACTTTTGAAACATTCTGCTTGATCATTGGTAAATTTGTGCCATCCCTATCATTTATAAAGATTACCTATAGGCCATAATAAAATCCCGGTATCGTTTTCCTCCAACATTATCGTAAATTTTCAACTACCAGTTAGGTGGTACTCGTTGCCAAGGTTTTCGTAGAAACCGTCATCGACTTACCAACGACCAGTTTCGTGGAAATACTTTTATGGGTGTTTTAGAATCTGCGTATTTTATTTCGTCTATCTTCTGCAGTTGGGTAAAAGCATTGGAAATTAGTTAAACGAAGTATGCTTGTTAGTCATATCGATGTAGCCAACTGTTTGGCTGTGCACTTGGGTTCCTTACAAACAAACAAGTTGGTGAAATCCAGACTTTCCTTTCACTCTCTGTGGGGTTCTTGAAGTTTATTCGTCCTACTGATTTTCTACCTTCGCTTTAAGACCAACACAACGTAGCAGAGAGAAGCATTTGAAGAAGGAGGAAAGTCTCGATGCTGCTATGGCAATACCGAGTGACAAGCTAACGCACAGTAGGGTGAGCTTTCGTTGCAGGAACACAATGAGACAAGTGGGTGGCCATTGCCAATGAATGTTCATGGTTTAGCAATTTATCTGGCTAATGCTAGTTACTTTTGGCGCTCAATATCATTCACAGAAAGCGTTATCCTCCTGCTGTAAGCTTTTCAAATTCGGCAATCATGGAAAGTAATATCATTACTCATTACTGACAATACAATCTCTTTCACATCCACTGCCAAATTCTTTTCAAAGAAATAACGAAGTAATATGAATTTTATGAATTAAATTTAGAGATTCTCTTGTGTGTTTCAGGGAAACATGTATCTTTGAATTCAAAAGCGCTGAAGGACCAACGAACTTTAAGCTCATGAACCGGATTGTCGATTTAATTACCGAGATTTTTTCGATTGTTTGCGCTTCTATTTCAGCTTTTCAGAGATCGCCTACTTCCCTCAAAATATCGATTTGCACCTGTAGAAACAGATCGCTTGTTGTCAATGACAGAATTACCTCAAATGATGCTGATAAATTAAATACCTATGGTCATACATCACTGCACAGAAAAAGACAAAAACAAATTGGCTTGGTTAGAAAATAGATGCTTGGTTTATTGTTGCATTAACTTGAATTCGGAAGTATTCTTGGACAGGCTGTTCTTCAACTAAACTTAGAACACTAAGTTTATAAATTACACTTTAGTGACATTCTATGATTGAACCAGATGTACACGGCATATTTCTCTCTGCTACCAATTTTATTATTTAAATATCTTCCATGAACGATGTTTCCTCCGGGCGAGGCACACAATGTGGTCACAGTTTATAAGTTGCATGTTTGTGTGCCATATTGTTTAGAAACATAGTTCCTTGCATGCCAAAAAGAACAAAATAAATTAAATGCTTTTTGGTTAGGCAACCTAGGAAACTGTTTATTAACAATTCTCGAAACATTATAACAAACATTTGTGGATTTTACTATTTACGCTGCTTTCCCTAGCCCCGACACTATGGATTTGCCACTTGGTGTCATGTCCACGATGCTATGTTCCTTTTTGCAATGCATTTCGTATAATATGCAGTCAGTTTTTAGTTGAGACCATCTCCCGTACTACGAACCAAACACATCGCCAAAAAAATCCAACTACTGTTCTTGCCAACTAGTACTGAGAAACAGTGTTACTTCATGATAGTAATTCTTATGTAGTTTGTACACCCATTACCCTCCGGGTAAATTTCCCAATAAACCAAGTTTCCGGAGTTTATACATCAACATAAGTCTGGATGCCAAATGGCTTTTATAAATACTGAAAGTATTTTGTTTCCAGCCAAAGGTTATTGAACTTTGGGAATTGGGCATCTATGCACCACTCCTTGGTTGGGCTCCGAAATTTGCATTATCCCTTTTGCAATGTGGCGCAAGTGGTCATTTATCATTTCTATAGTAATACAATTACTTTATGTATTTTAATAAACTAATTAATATCGTAAGTGTATTATGTTTTTTTGGGCACATGCTTTACTACGCTGACTTGGGGATTGTATTTGTTTGCACCTTAATCCGCGTACTGATGATAACATATTGAACCAACAATCGGAACCACGTACTTACGCGTTATCTTTCCAGAAAAACAAGATGAATCGGATTCTGGTGCTTCTTCTTTTTAGCAGGGAAAGTTGATGAAGATAAATGAGGATGAACGGTTCGAGGTCATGTTTTCCCCTAAATGAAATTGTGTACATGGAGAATCTCCTCACCGCAAAAGCAATTTTAGCCTCGTGTTGTATCAATCCAATCTTTTTAACCTGATCTCATTTTGAGGCTAAATTCATGACTCCAAGGACGTAACAAAATGTTGAAATATAGATTCGCTCAGGACGATGTAGCATAGCCTTTTTTAATATTAATATTTACTGCGACCGAAGTCAGGTTTTGTTTGATCAATGCATTTTGCATAACCAACCATTTATAGACCGTGTTGTTATGCAACGCAAGTCATGTATCTTATCTTCAAGAATGGAGGGAAAACTTCCGAAGATTTTATTGCGTTATCCATCTACGGTTTGAACGAAGATTGGCTTCTTTATAAGCCTGCACTGCATCCAAGTTGCATCCTTTTAGGAGGTGCTGCAGTTTCCTATCTTGTATAAGGCAGGGAAGAAAGTCAAGTAGGGATTAAAGTTAGATGGATGAGCTATAAAATCTATAAGAATGAAGTGACAAGGGTCTTGCTTGTTATCAATAAAAAATGACAATAAATAACGACCACGTTTGTTGGTTGCACTTTTAAAACATTTTCTCCCTGGAAAAGTCTGCCGACGCAAACTTTTCCAAGGGAAACAGACATTCTCCCTATTCCAATCGGCTAACGCAAACAATCTCTTGCATGCGAGAGAATGAGATTCAATACAAAAGAAAAGTAACAAGGAAGCCGGCGCACGTATTCAATCTTAAACACATTTGCCATGAAAGACAGATTCACATTCAAGGGTGAATGCAACGTTTTAGAAAATTTTCGGCCATAATAATCTTTTTTGATGAGATGTGTGTGCGTGTCTTCGATGGTTGTTAGGCTTTTACTCGTAATATTTACACATTCTTTTGCGACCGATTCTCATTGTGACTTTTATGCTCCGACTCCTTTTTGGAGGCTCCACATTAAAAGAAAACCTGCTACATCGTGGTTAGTAGTCAATGACCCTACGTTATTTTCCTTGTATTAAAAACAAGACAATCTCAAACAATGTTCACGTACTCGGAGGAAAAATGACTAAATTTGCAGTCTTTTCTTCCTAGGAAAACTAAATCAGATTCAAGGATATTCTGTATATCAGAAACTCTCGCTTCATTGGCAAGCCAAGGCCAATGCACAGAAATCTTTCAGAAAATTAGACAGGTTGGATAAGTGATAATGACATCGAGATTGCCATACACATGGACACATGCGTTCTGTTCGTAGTCCAGAAACATGTTACCTGTTTTTTCTTATTATCTCTATGACTTCACAATGGTTACTCGAGTTGCCACGAGACATTATCTTGATCCGGAAAGTAAAATAAGCTTTCTATACACGGGTCGATAAGAATATAGCTTTCCACAAGATTCCTCAGCTGTGATAAACTCCCTTAGCAAACCGCAGTCACACATTCTATTATCGCTATTATATAAAAACAATCATCGACAGTACCCAACCAATACTGACTGAACCACCGTGGGACAACTCAAAGAGAAAAATCGAAAAAGAGCAAATGGATGAGTGAATGGAAAAAAGAGAGTGAAAATGTAGACATAAAATAAAATACAAATCGTGTAGAACGCACCTCGTTACTTAACAGAGATAAGTGCACACGCACACTATCCTTTTTTCCTCAAGATCATTTATTGATGGGATGAGACTAGTATTTTCTGTGGCATACCCATTAGTAGCACCCCATTCCTGTCACTTTGAATCACTTAAATAAACTATATCTCTTTTTTCTCCATCACTTCCAGAAGCTCTGCTACATACTCGGCTGAAGAAATACAATAAAAACAAGTGAGGACGCTATATTCTGCCCCGATTTCAGAGATAAAGAAGAGCCAAAACATACCAAGCACTGTAAATAAAACGCAACAGGGAATAACAACATAGCATACTCAATTGATGAAGTAGTATGGCATGTTGTGCTCGCTCGCTCGAAATCGAGCATAGTATGAGGAGACAGTCAATAGTGTGCTGTTCAACCTCGGATACCATCGCCATCATTTCCAGGAAAGAGAAAAGGGCAGAAACTTAGAGTAAACACCTAAAGTTTTCATGCATAAATACATATACGAAATAGGTAGGCATATGGTTGTATTTATAAAAAGAAACGGCTCTCTCACTTCAATGAATTAACAACCTTCCTTTTCATACTTTCTTTTATTTATTTTTCTTCGCCTCTTGTTGTTCCACAAGTAGCGATGAAAATATTTTAAAATGAAAGTCTCTCATTCTTTCAGCTCTTATTCGTCCTATGTCAGTTTACCAGGAGCGATTCAACAATCTCTGAAACTGTCATACTTCACAAGAACACATAACATGTTACCAAACCTCAACGAAAGCACAGGTTTTTTCTTGGTTTTTCGAAAAAGTAGTTCCTCCTTTCCTTCAAGATGCACATGTACTCCTCCCATGATGTTTTTTATTATCTGTTTCTGACTGGAATGAAGGAATGCTTAAGAATTACGCATTTTATATATATTACACATAATATGTTGTGTAACTATGAGTGTGTGGGTAACGTGCAAAAAGATGTTTTTCTGAAGCACTCAACCATATCACCACTAGCCGACAACTTATCACATCACACATTGCCCAGACAGCTATCACATTGGAAAGAAAAAACAGTGCCAAAGAGTGTTTCCTCCATGAGGATAGAAATAAGCAGCATAAGCAAAATAGAAAAACTATACTCTGAATCAATGAAGTATTTCATGAGTAGTTTTTTTCTCTATCTAGAATAAACCAGCTTCGTATATAAAGCGTTTTTTGACAATGGGCTATTGGAAAGATAACGTTCTTATGACTTGTAAGAGTTTTTTATACCAGTTTTGTATGCATCTACTAACCACAAAAAAGCAATTCAAGTGAAACTGATAAACACAAGGAGAAAAAAAGAACTGCTGACTAGTGACTAGGTAGTTCGGAGAAATGTAGCTGCGAAGAAAAAGAAAAGATGAAAATGAACAAAAAAAGTTCAGATTGGGTATGTGTAAAAGAAAATTGAAGGGAGAGAGGGTGGTAAAAAGAAAGGAAGATAAAAGTTGAGCTTCAGGAAAAATAGTTTGTACTTGAGCGGTAGCTTTTTTAGTCTTCTATACCATCCCAAATACCCACTTCCTCTTACAGAGCTGAAGAAAAATGTCATAGTTGTTCTCTGTTTCGAATGCTACAAATATAAATGTTGATTCTATCGTGTGAAGGAACTTAAACAAGAAAATGTTTTAAAGAAAGACGTAGAAACGCAGGATATCTTGAAAACATGCAATTTTCTTCAATGGAAGTATAGGCTAGACAATTGGAGAAGGGAAAGTTTAGATCAAACCCTAGAATTTTTCCTCTCTTCTTTTTCGTGAGCCCTTCATCAGAGAGATGAAAAACTTTTTGAAAGAAAGAATTAAGACTTCTTACGCAGTAATTTACACTTTTGTTCTTTTATGCTTACATATCTATATCTATATATTTCTATAAAATGAGGGTTGTGTGTATAGTAAGTTTGCAGATCAGCTCTATACAATTCTCCTCATAGCGAAGACACATTGTATAAAAGCAAATTAAATTGTGCAGCCAGTCTAGAAATTCTTAATGAAGAATTTTAATTGTTTTCCGAATTTCTCCTAAAAGTTTGTGGATTAGAGTGAAATAGATAATATTTGGTCTTGGGGGTTTACAACACAAATACAGAAACGACTTTTGACATTTCCAGACGCTAAAGTTGTTAATAGTTTTATTATGAACTCCTAATGTGTTTGGATATAGTTGAGGATAGCATAATCGACCAAAACAGCTATACGAGATTATTTTTGTTTCGAAATGTGATAAGCTTTTAGTTTGAAAACTTATGATAAGGGATTTTACTGTATACACATTCTATAGATATATATTAATAAGATAAAGAGCTGCAGGATGAGCGGTATCGCTTTGGGATAAAACTTAGCATAAAGACGTTGTACACGACGTGCTCATGGCTGTTGCCTTTGGCGTATTGAGAGGGGCTCATTCTCCCGAACTCACCGTCCTCATGTTAATACATTTAATGAGATGGAAAGAAATGAAATTGTATCCACGTCAAAAAGCTAAAATGAGGAAAGCAGAAGTTATAAATTACGATGATCATTCATTCTTACCCGGCGAAGTAGCTCCTGGATGTTATACTGGGTACTGGTGTTAGCAGCAGAGGCCATTTGGTTAATGTTGCTTGCTGACGCGTTAACCATTGGTCGAGGTTGAACCATTTAGTTGCAGCAATAAAAAATACTTGCGACTGTAAGAGCAGAAAAAAATTGCTCGTCGTCTCCTCCGACGCTGCGGTTTGTACCTGATGACTATGATATAACGTACTATGAACGTTACGCGTTGTCTTGTTTCCTTTTTTCACTCCTCTTGCAATCAACGATCAGTAACTTTTTTTTTACTATTTTCTTAAAAGTATACTTGCTTGCTCAGACCGCCTATTATCTCTCTTATTTTGTTCACAACCACCAACACTTCTCAAGTTGATGGTGGAACGTGTTGCGGCTTAGAGCAAGCTAACTCGACGAAGATGAGGAGCGGTACGTCGGAGTGAAAACAGAGAAAAATACTTTATACTTTTTCAAAGTCTAGCTGAATAATAATAATCTGTTTTTGTGGCTTGTCTATCTTTAGTATCTTTTCCTTTCTCCTTCTAAAAAAAGCAAAGTTTACAGCGTCACTTTGAATGTTTCCGGGTTGGAGAAGAGAAGTATTGTAGTGAAGAGAAAAGTTACCAGTTTAGTGCTAATAGCTAAAGTACGCGAAAAGTAAACGTAAATGCGGTTGAGTATCCGAAAAAAATGTAGGTAGTGAGACGAGCGGTTAGACCACAAAGAGTACTAACCTTTTACCACTTTAGCTTTTAAAATATGCTACATACGACAGGCTTTGAGGACCCTTCTCAAAAAATTATTACAAGTTGATCGTACCGAGTTTGTAAGGCTCACATAAAATAAATGAACACTGCTCACAAGTAGCTAGTGTGGAATAGAGAAAGACAGGAAATTATTACACATGCGAGTTGTACATTTTACTATGTATGCATTCACACACACAAGATTTTTTTGTTTCCGAGTTTTCTAGACGGTTTTGTCGGCTTCTACAGTAGTTTTGCTAACGCCTTGTATTAATCAACCGCTTCTGGTTTTGTCACCAAGCAACTGCCACTGTCATATAATTCTTTGCTGAATGCCATTTCAAATGTGGTTAACTAGCAGTCGCTAAATTTCAGTGGTTGTTTAAGCTATCCTTAACGAAAAACAGTCTGAGCTAACTCCATTTCAATAATATTGTATGGGTTTATTGTTTACATAGCTAGAGAAATGTTTGTATATGGATTGACCTATTTATTTTTAGCTTATCAAGCAGTTAAACACCAGGCTTTTGTTACACGAGTACAAAATATCGATTTAGAAAACCTAGCTGCTCTAGATTATACGGCTAGTACCTATAGTTTGTTAGATTATGATTTCTTACGTAATAAAAATCGTACAATACCGGGTCCGGAAAATGAAAGCGGCTTGCTTTTGATCCTTTCTTACAAGTAAAGGCGTGTTATTAAAAAAGGTAATAACTCGAAGCAGCGAACTTCGAGCGTATATCCGTTGTTCCTGTCGCTGTTTCTAACAAAGCGATGGTGGAGATATTAAGGTGGTAGTGCATTCATCGAAGCTTCTTTCGCAGTAAATATTACGTTTTTCATCTACTGTCAATTAAGTATACTGTATAATACTTCGCTAGCTTGAAAACCTGGAAAAGTTTTAATCGAAATGGTCCTTTCTTAGACAAACTGAAGTTTTCTGATAATAATTTGAATACTTCCAAAACATCGGGATTCTATTCACGTACAAGTTTTGCACCTACTTATTATTTCTTATTAAGATAGCTGCATTCATCAAGCCATCAGATATTCGTTACAGTTCATGTTATCTTAAGTTTGACTCTCCTAAGTTTGGTTGGTTACGGAAAACACAATCCTGAACAAATCTAAAAGATCTAAAATACACGTGTTATGCCTGTATGTGTGTTAAAGAATTTGTCTCGTCTTCCCCCCCCCCCTCTACCACGTTGGTATTTCTTCATGTGTCCGCTCTGCATGGTTGCCACTTGGGTCGATAAGCTTTCGACTAAACTGGGCGGATTTTTTCTTCACAACAATACAACTCGACATCCAAACAAACGTAGGTACACTCTTGTCTGTACAACGGTACCTCTAACCCTGAGCTGCCTTGTAGGTAAAAGCATGAATTCAAGAATTCAATTGGACTAGAACGAAATTGAAAAGGGTCTCTAAGGGAAAAAATGTGCAGTTTGAGAGTTTCCTAACTGTTCCCTTAACACACTAATATACACTATCAGCAGTTTCAAAATACTTTCTGAGAAGAAGGTCGAGAGGCTTTTGGTGTAGACGTTGCGTTGACGTACATTGTCTTGCATACTCTAATATTGCTGTTTGCACAACATAACAATTCTTGACAATGATAGTTGATGTTTTGATGATAACGGTGGAGTTGAGTCAAAAGGGGCCGAGTTGGTGTGTTCGGAAGGAATGTTTATGTTGCATAATATCTATAATTACAGTACTAGGTACCTAGGACTTCAACAACACAACGGATAGGATGTTGGAGAATAGATGATTTTCATGTTAAGATAGTACATTAGATCCATGTATTTTGTTAGAATTGTATAGCATCGAGTATTCCTGAAACACAAGCAAACTAAAAACTCACTGAGCTAGATTGAGATGCTGGTATAGGGTTGCGAGTAGTGGTATTAAAAGAATAGACAAGTTCATTCATTTGCGAGTCGAGTATTGAGTTCTTTTTGGGTGTAACTGCACAGATAAAACAAGAAGTCGATATTATTACAAACAATACATATTTTTCTCCTCTGCCAGCCACGAAGAAAAGTAGGTTAAGTAGAGAGAAAGTAATGCGCGGATTCTATTTGAAAATTATCTCTGTCCAGAGGCTGTCCTTTCTCCATAGTGGCACGGCGTCAGGATAAAAGAACTAGTTTTCACTGGTCGCATGTACTACATTCCCAAGATAAAATGTCGGTTTAACACTTGAACAGACAGCTTCTCGGTAGTGAACCTTGACTGTGCTGTATTTTGATGATGATTGGGTACATGTATTAAACTAGCGCTGGGCTTGGTAGGGATGTCTTAACTTTCTCTTGATCTGGAGCGGCCTGGTGGTTTTATAAGCATTACAAGAGTAGAGTTCTTATTGACAGGGAAAAGGAGGATTTTGGTAACTACATTTTCCCTGCAATCTTTATAACAACGTAGTAAAAGGGCAATAGAGAAGTTGGTACACTATGAAAGTGTAGAAACTGGTGAAACTAAATGCAATCCTAATATCCTGAGAAACTAAGATATAGAATGACGACGAAATCTATACTGATATTTTGACAGGTTTCATTTTCTTTTTGTGCTGAGGTTATTATACGATGGGCTGGAAAAATGGCGATTTTCCATTTATTTTTGCCCTACTTTCTCCTATCTTGACGGTACAAATATCATTTATAGGTTTTGCTCAATAGGAGAGTACACGCAGTACACTGAAGATATTTTTAGACATTCGCACTCATAATATTATTTGTTAGCGATGGCAATAATATATTTTATGTTTGCTAGCTAAAGTTTATTACTCTTTAATTTTTGGTGTGTACACATGTATGACCAGTAAACAGAGGTTTTGCGAGAAAATTCCAAAACATTTATTACTATGCCAAAATAGAATTAAAACTCATGTTTTTCTTGAATTTTCGCTAAAGTTTTCGGTGATTTGTGAGTTGAACCAGTGAGGTATTACTATGTTCTATTTATTCCATTAATTGAACCTTATCATAATTAATAATTTTTTGTCTGCTGGGTTCCCTAATTTGCGGACATGAAAATCACGGACAAAGAACAGCAGAGTTCAATTACCTACAAAAAAAACATCTCAGTTAAACTTTTTGTAAACCGTGGAATTATTATTGCAGAAGGAAACGACCTGCTGAAATATATCTATCCCTATTTAGTTGCTTTCACTTCCGCATTGTAAATGAAGGTCCGCCAATGCGTTAAAAGGGATTTTGTGTCTGCTTTATTCACTCATGTTGAAAAATGGGTGCGAAAAATAAACATACGATACACCTACACCTTCGTGAAATATAGATTCATATGATGCGGCACAATTTTATATTTATCAACACAACATTTCTATCGATTGTTGCCCATTGCTCGATTTTTTATTGCTGGCTATTTTTATGCTTTAAAAAACCCCAATACCCAAAAAACTTCAATTAGCTGATACAGTTGCGATACTCCTAGCGTATATATTTATCGTGTATATTGTTGTAAAAGCACAAAATTTCCCATATTCTATGAATTTTGCAACTTTGCTTGCGTAAAAAACAAACTTTCTTGCAGCACTTTCTTTCTCAAA
>VICI01003300.1:0-13677 GCA_019593645.1 Akabosia matsudoensis | reverse complement strand
TCGAGATATGTACTACAGTAGCAATCTAATTTACCATCTATACAGCCAACTTGGTCCTCTCTCGAAATATTGTAAAAGTTCCTATAAATTTCTCAGGAAAAGTGCCAAAATCCTGCTGCAACTAATTCGTCATGGACTGAATTACACATTCTCTAACAGAAAAATGTATAACTGCCAAACTGTTTTATTGACAAAGCGCCCGATTAACAATTCATGGCTGATCAATCGCAAAAAGGTGGAAGTTTGGAATGTTACGAGCGCGTGTAAATATTTTAGTAAGATTCACATCCAGTGACCATTTTGTTTCTATACACCTTAGAGAAATGATCATGTACATACAATATATCTGCTTACCTCTACAGTCTGTATTTTTATTAGATCTCTTTCAATTACTTTCTAAACGATAAGCCTACTTAGAGATACCGGAAACTCTTTTGTATTCGCTTTTCAGTTAAAGACATTGCTAAAAAAGAGAGGACTGAAGTTTCAAGCCTGTACCCTTTCAAGGTTTTACCTGAAGCTTTTACAAGCTTCCTCGTTTAGTGTCTAGGCTTCGACTACTGGAGTAGCACAAGGCTGACAGTGTTCAGAACACGAAAGCGTATTAAATTACCATTTCTAGTCCTCCTGCCAGGTGTACCTTGCAAAAAAACACTCTCTTGAATCTGCTAATGTAATGGACAAGGAAAGGACGTAGAGGAGCAAATGGAAAAGTTTTACTAGGCTTATAAAAATTAAACATTTTACACATTTTTTTATGCACATATTTTTCTTTTTCTGAGTTTTGCAAGAATCAAACAAGCACGTTTCCAAAAATATCCAAGTCGTAATTCCCGTCTGCTCTTCTAAGGTATTAGTACAATTAAAGTGACAGTGATAATGATGATGATTGTGTTAAAAGCATTTCGTACTTTATTGTTTACTTTGCTCTTGGAAATTATTCATCCTTTTTTACTGTTGTCGCCTCTGTTGCTGTAAGCTGTTGTTAATATTTTGTCCACGGTTCAGATTTTGGGAAAAACATCACGAAAAAATCTAATGGACAGAAAAGCCCAAGAGCTCTAAAATAAAACGGCCTTCTTCTTCTTGTCATCGTCAGAGAGGGTTTAACTAGGAAAACGTCTCAATGTCCCATTTTTAGATTTTTAATGGAAAGTTGAATAAAGTTTATTCTCGTCTACAGCCTATAGTACTATTTCTCTTTTGCGTCATTGGAGAGGAATAGGTAAATCTTTTTACAAGCAATTTCGAAAATAGTGTTGTTGAATCTGAATACTCACGGCCTTTCTCATCCGTCCATCCAACAACTTTTAATATTACAGAAATCCCAGGATAACTGAACAGTCTGTCCTGCCAACTTGGCGGGTTTTTCTCAACTTTTTCTATTTTCTGCAGAAGCGAGGATGAAGGAAATTCTTTATTGTTGTTTGATGAAAAAAGAGAAAAAAGAAAGCACCAGGTTTTACCTCTGCGCATAAAGAAACTTTGATTTTTTTATTATGCAACATTAGAAGGAGCACAGGTTTTTTTATTCGTATTTTCACCAAGAGGAGCAGTTTTCCTTTCTAAAGTTTCAACGTGGAATGGCTTCGTAAATCTGTCATCGTTTAAAACTACCTCTATTCATGTATTACATGCGTCTAAGTGTCTTTTATAACAGTAAATGTTTTCGCAAATAAAAGGAAAGTATTCTGTTATTTTTGCAAGTAAAAAACTTACCATGCTATCAACTTTTTTTTCAAGTAAAAAGAAGAGACTCAGCTGGTATTTTTCTTTCAATTGAAATCCGTAATTTTACCTTTTTCGCTGTGAATTGTGTCCATACACCATAAAAATTGACAAGGCTTAGTTACAGAATCCGATTTCTTGGGCAAAAGCTGATCTACATTCAGCAGAAATGGAATTTAACATTAATTTTCTTTCACCTGTGGTCCCATTTTCCCACCTGAGCAGAAGTTTTAGAAGAACAAAATATCTTGTGACAGAGAAACCTACTTTTTTCATTTTGGGAGAACTTTATGAAGCCTCTCTCATGCATGCGTGCGGGCAACCTGAGTATCCTTTCGACCGATCCTTTTTCCCTACAATAGAGCTGGCAAGTGCTTCTGAGACCTATATTAAGTCAATACGAATCTCTGCGTGAGGGCCATTAATTTGATGAGGAGAAAAAAAATATGTCACCTTTCTTGTATCAATTTCATGAATGTCTGACAGCAAAATAATTTGAAACGACACACATGTTAGAATTACAGCGCTTCTTGATTGATCTCCAGCGAACCTACCATGCACCCTCTGAAGATTCAGTGCCACAAAAACCACTATGAAGTGAAGTGAAGTGGAAAAGCCGTCCAGAGCAGAATTTACAGCGGAAGCCTCACACAGAGGCTACACACACCCCCTATTGTCACTTTCGTCCGTGTTGTCCCTTATCTGTAGATTTTTCCGCACCTCAGCAGTAACTTCAGATTGCTCTCCTAAACCTGTCGTAATGATGAGTATGGCATATGTCGTAGTAATAATTTTCCACTCGAGTAAGTAGGATAATACAGGCACTCAACTTTCCCCATGTTCATTAGCATGACAAGCCCATACAGAAGTATTAGAAGAAAATAAAGGTAGTAAAATGTGTGTGCAGGCATTACCTCAAATGAGTTGGAACTCTCTTGCGTAATCATAACCCAGTGAAACGCCTGTAATTCGCGTGAGTGCTTTATCCAATGAACCTACACACGATTGTATATAATATGAAAAAGGTTTAACAGACCAACATGTAATCTAAAATATTCCACGTAGGAGTAGGTAGGACTTAATATCATGGTCCGGCAGCGTTGAATCAGTAAATGACTATCATGATAATGCGTACTACTTCCCTGAATACTTTTATTTATCGGCACTAGTCACTATTAACTCGTTTTAGGCTGAAATATGCAAAAAAGAAGCCAGCTACTGCGTATATGTGTGTAGAGAACAGTGGGAAAGGTCAGATTTGCCTTCAAGTACCGTTCATTATGACTTTCTGTTATAGCTATATTTTCCTAAGGAAAGAAAAGTGAGCTTTGTTTAAAGACAGTAATTTGGGAAAGTCTAAACACAACGTGTACATGTTGCACTACTTCTTCATTCAAATTCAACGGTTTTTTCTCCTCTCCTATTACTTTTCCGAGACAACTACCCCAAGAGAAAATCAAGGCTCTTACACTTTAATAACAGCTTTCTTGCATAAGATTGTATATACAGAGAGAAGTATTAAAGGAAGCATTGCACCGCTTAGCAAGAAAAACTTGGCTCACTTCAACAGTTTCTTGCACAATGGAGGGACGCGGAGCTACTCGTTTTTTGCGAGTTAAGTGCTACCACGGGCCATTTTCCAGGAAGGAGGTCTTTGAGAGTACTCACTCATTTTATCTTCCTGTGCTTCGACATGGCAAAAGAATATTTCATTTTTTTTATTATATGATTCATATAATACATACCCATATGTATTATGCGTTTAAGTACATTACCAGATTTAACTGGTACTTTTGCGTGTTTTCTTTTTTTGCGTCTTTTTCACGTAACCCATATAAAATTCCACGTTATCATCATTTTATATATTTATATTTTTACATAAAAGAAGCCAAAACGTTTCGAACAAGATTGAACGAGCCTCGATGATAGAGGTACAGGTACTTGTTTTAACTCAAAATTGAACGAGAGAGAGAAATTGTTTCAAGTGTGCTACCCTTTCTCCTTGTCCAGGAAAACAAATTGGTAACACTCTCTCCCTTGGAAGTTTTCAAGTAGTAGAAGCGTGTACGCGCGATTCCAGGTTTTCCAGTCAGGTATTCCGCATGACTGACTTATTACTAACTTTAATATTTGGCTCGCTCCAAAGTGCCTATGATATTCTCAAATGCTTCTCAGAATGCTTCATTCTATGTTATATTTCTTGAGCTATGATGATATGACGATGATGATAGTCACGGTTATGATGATGATGTGAGTTTCTCTCATATGCTCTAGATAGGTGGTGATGTGACGCTGTACAGTGAAAGTGAACCGTATGTTTGAAAAGCTCTACATTTTTACTTATTCATTCCTTTCAAGATCAATAATATATACTTTATTGGGCTCTCAATTTTCCAACTGTAATGATCACACTCTTATAGCAGCCACTACCGCCGTCACTCAGAAAGACTGCTCAACACAGTGTGTAATTACCTTTCCCGTTTTTTATAATAACATATACCCGACGGTTTGGCAAAGTCTAAAAATGAATGATATAGGCTCTATCATCATTATGCTATCAGAAGTTTCATCATCATTATCACTATTATCGCCATTTTCCCTTTGTCTTCATATTCATAGAGAAAAGTTGCCTTGCGGAACGTAGTTCAATGACTTTGTGCTACTGACGAGGTATACTGGTGTCGGGTGAGCAAAACTTTATCACAAGCCAAAGGAATGAGATTAGGAAGCTTGTCAGGTGGAAATATTTTTGGTTAAGGTGAAAGAAAAAGGCGAAAAAAGAGGTTGAAAGGTTGCATTAATAATAATATGTTGAGAAAGCGAGAAAAATAGTGTAACGGTAAAATAATGAATGGGTAATGGGATCTTTTATCATTATTCCTTAAGGAAAGTAACTAGAGTTTTCTTTTTCTGCCTTTTTCCTGTAAAAACTAGTGTTGTATGAAGGAAAAGGTGAAAAATGATTCACTCTTTATTGGGAGTTGGGCAAGAGATAGAAATTGATTAACACACGGCTTTAACGGGTTTCTGGATTTCGCACGAGGAAAAATTGCAATTAATTACAAAGTCAGAAGCACTTGAATAACGCTGATGATGATGATGAGATTACATCGCCATTTTAAGTTACCTGCAAATGAGTGTGAAGGTTTTCGAGGAAAACAAGATTAATTTTTTTGTGATATGAAGTGCACCTGTTATTTCAAGACTCTAGTAGATGCTGTTGGTGAAGACTTGTGAAACTTAAAGTGGAAAAGTATTAATACTACAGCTAATAGGATTTCTTCGCACTCTACTTTTTTCGTAATTCCAACTCAACAAGAAGTCAGGATAGGAATAAAATTAGTTATGTAGGCATAGATCTTGTGTAATTTTCATGAAATGAGAAACTCTCTGTTGCCGCCAACCTGATTGACACATTCCAAGAACAGTTTTTATGCTTTCCCTGCGCTTCTGATAAATTACTGAGTGGGAGGTGGTGTAATACCTCCTGAAACATGAATAGTCAGTCCAACATTGAGAAATTTTCATGTAGGAGTGTTTTTCACTCGGTGTTTACTTAATGTGCTACAATCATTATTCATTTCATTACATATATCCAGAATAGTCTGGCAAATGAAGTTGACCATTAATTTTACCCTTTCAGCTTTTGCGATATCTTATGAATTCGGCTAGAAAAAAATTATCAAGTTATGTATAGGCTTGGACTATGGACAATGTTGAGCTCTACACTGGATAATCGTAAAGCTAACAACTGTAAGCCATGATCATGTTCGTGAAAATAAGCTAAAGCTCTTCCAACTCCAATAATACTAATTTTTTCCCCCTTCCTACATGTCATCTCGTCACTAATCCACTTGTGAGTTATATTATATAAAACATTACGTACTGTTGTGAGTTTGGAGGAAACCTTAGAGGGAAAGTTGGAAAACATGTAATTCGATTCCCAAACGCACCATCATCAGCTCAATTATCGGTTGGTACAACACACAGTTCGATAGTGTTCAAACGCCACTTTGAATGACCTATTTTACTACCCCTAGTGTATCAACGTGCTTCTGTCATCAAACGATGGGGAAAAGGTCATCTAATAATATAATACTAGAAACATACAGAAAAATTCTGCCACAAGCTATATCACCTAAGTACATGTGCTACTAACCTAAACCTACGTCATGCATCTGTTGTTGAAAATTGTGCTGAACAAGTTGTATTATAAATTATCTCGAAGGACTTGAGGCATCAGCTGCATACCATCTAAAACATTACTTTTAAAGTCAATTTAACTCTGATTCAGCAAACAAGCCTGGTCTATATATAGGATATAGGATTTTTTTATGAGGAGACATTCCCGTAAACGTTTGTATATAATATGTATAAACTCAGTTTCCCTACACGTGGTAGCCACATTTTCTCTCAATAACATATAAATTTGTACATCTGCTGGTTTTAGTCCTAGGATTTTTGTCTCTGGCGTCGCAAAAATAGGCGTGTACGTGAGTTGAGCTTCAAAAATGAGAGGAGTAGTTAGTTCAATCGAAAAATTTAAAATAAATGCCTTGTCACCAACCAAAAAACAGTATCAAATTCCCTACTTCACTGCGAGGTTATATGTACATTTTCCACTAAATCCCGAATTGCTTCGTTTAATAATCACTGCCTACTCCAATCCTACTCAATGCTATGCTTCCAACTCCACAAACAGAAAATGAATAAGCAACTTATCAGATCTCCTGCTTTTTATTACTCCAGGGCATTTGCTCGTTTTATTGTATCATGTAAATTGAATTACAACTCGACTCAGTTCATAGAATGCTCAAAAACGTACTCACATCCACAATTCTCAACTTTCTCCATACCGCGACTTGCATATAAAAATTAATAATATGATAATTTGCATCCTCTGGAAAGTTCTCCGCTAAATTTGAGCTCAATTTTTATCATTTCACCAATGATTGCACCATTTTTTCTCGTGCACATTAAACTGCCTTAGTGCACGGTGCAGCAGCAACTAGACCGATTAAAATATATCTATGATTATGATTCGTTTTCTAGGAACGGAAAGTGTATGAGAGAGTGTAATGAACTTATTCTCCAATTCTTTCGCAACCAATACCATCACTACCACCAAAATAATATTATCTAATCTGCCAGAAGCAGCTCTTTGTGTGTTTCGCTGAGTAATATGACTTTCACTTCAGCAACAGTAATAGTGCCATGATTGTGCGTGGTTTGTTAAAGTCTCCCTATTCACTATTTTCGCCGTTGGCTTTTACAGTTTGTTTGGGTCTTTATGAGAATGTTATTGGGTGGGATATAATAGCTGAAGCGCTTATGAACAGGCACAGATATGGAGAGGATTGCAAACTTTGTCGACTCAAAATGAATGGTGCCATCCACTTGATTCCGTTTCGTTTAGCATTTCTTCCTCTCTCTCTCCAAATTTTCAACTTAATAAAATATCCATTATCAATCGATCCAATAAATCTGACTCAACGAATGAAACGCAAAATGGCAAAAGAACGTTCAATGGCTGGATAAAGTACGTTATAATTTTGCACAAGTCGTATACTTTTTAGAGGCACAGTGGTGAAACTTAACGTGGCATCCAGGAAGAAATTTAGCGGAAGTTATGTAATAGTAACAAGGTTTCTTGTCACATAATAAAAGCAGATTGAGCAAAAAAAGCATGGTTTTTGTTAATTTTGCAAAATTGACGACTACATACATAGGGAACGTGGAATTGGTTTTCTTTTGTCGACTGAAAGCTTAATTTAGGTATTACTAGTACTTTTCAACAATAATTCTAGGTTTAGGAAGATTATTTAAATCTTAGGCGCACAAAAACTTAACAAAGAACTGAACACTTTTCAGCAGTTTAGGAAGTAGTCTGTTGCACCACGATATCTTGAAGTAACGAAAGTGAACCTTTATATGAAATTATGAGATCATGTTATTGAGACTTTGAACACAATTCGCGAGAGAAACACGGACGGAGAGACAGTAATATACACATCTTATAAAGTAGCTTTCGCTACCTAATAACCTGATACACATTACAAAAGGGATTCTCGTGAGCAATTAAAAGTTTTTTTTTTATGTAAAATACTTATAAAACCCATTCGAGACAGATCATTTGCCTTAAAGGATTCTAGAACAGTAACGCGAGCCGAAAAATTCATAATGGGTAAAATCTCTGTTGAATGAATTACCTAGAAAAATAAGCCCGAGAATGAATGGTAACTTCGGCTGAAAAGTAAAAGGAGTAATTAAAAAAAACTTTGAAAGAAACATTCAAGTAAGGGATCACGTGCACTTGATGATACTGACAATAATTACAAGAGTCTATTGAAAAGGCTTAGGCGAATATATTTTCAGAATAAGCTATACTTCATATCAGGACCTGCTACACGCTTATCCTATTCACTTTTTTGGTACTCGACAATTCATTTTAAACAATGCCTAGCAGGAAACAAAAGGGTATGAAAGAAAGTTAATACGCCAGGTTTCCTGATTACTTTGTATTTGAAACAAAAAAGGTTACATACGTTAGCTAGAATAATTACGTACGCAAAACCATCCCGGCGGTTACGACAAATGATAATCTATGAGATGAAGAGACAATTGTGTATAGGGTAAGGAAAGAACACTTCTTACACCTGTGTTGATGGATTGTGAACGTGGGTTTTCAAAGTGTTTAGAGCTTAGTTTATTGTATATTATAAAAGAGAATTTTTCAAGATAAAAAGAGATCAAAGCAAGTAGTGGCAGATCACAAGAGACAAGACTATTTTAGTGATGCTTTTGATGTATGTATGGGAGGTACTTGAAGAAGTTTTGTGTTCTTTTGTCTCGGTTCTATCTATTGTCATCTAGCCAGTTATAGAGAACTCTCGTTTTACTTTCTATTTTGGTGGCTACTCATCCAAAAAATCGGTAGGCAAATCACTTCGTGGCTCAGAGTACCATTGCAATGGTAAGGCTAAATTTACTGACTGTCTCCTTTCACTGCCATATTATGCCTACATTTTTAAATGTTGTGCATGTATGAAGTGATAGGACGGGACCCAGAACACCACAGGAGTAACAATGAATTCGTAAGTTATTTATTCCACAAGTTATCTTCTAAAGCACTGAGAAATAGCCATTTCTATTATAATGTTCTTTTTGTTTGTGCTCAAGCTTAGTTTTTGCAGAGAAAATTCAAGACTAGGGACTTTCCTAATTAGGTTGTCTTCATATGATGCACAAAGTACGGCCAGCTTTCTGATCTGCATACATACCTAAATGAATACATAAGTGTCTGATTTAGATATGTATAAATGTTCCCTAGTCACTCGATACTTCAAATAACTTTCGTAATTTGACCAATGATCTTTTAACCTTTCATCCTTTAGCAAAGCGTTAGACCTGTTAATTACGACTTAAAACAAGTAAAAGCCCTAGACAGCCATTCTCTTTTACAGCCTCGTATAGATTCAATAGTGATTGTAGACGTCAAGATTTTCATATCTATTGGCAATGCAGTATAAAACAATGCACCCACTTGGTGTCGCAAAACGTTACTTTAAAATTTTACTTGTCGTATTCCCCCAGAAACTTAGTTAGCACTTTTTCATTATTCATGCAATCCCATTCAGCGTTCTACTTTCCATTCATTTTCATCATCCTTGGGAAAACTTTTTTTTTTGCTTCTCTCTAGGATAACTTCCGATGATGATGTTGGGCATCATACAAAAGTGGGTCTATGAAAAGTAGGCTCTTATGGGTTGGGTGTTGTCTTGCGTGTTTACTTGTCTATTCTGTTTACGTTTCTCTGGATTGTGTACAGGAAGAATGGTTTCATTTCCTATTCAGAAAAGATAAAATATTACATTTATTTTATTTCGTAAAAGACTCTTCTGTCTTTGGTCGCCCGAAACATTACTATTCACTTCACCTTTGAAGAGATCGTTTTAAGGAAATTGCACAAATTGCATCATTCACCTACTACCACCTTTTCTAACTGAAATGACAAGGTACAGAATTTGTAACGAGGTGTGCATGAAGAAAGGATGAAAGAATTGTAAAGAAAGTGCGAGAACCGAAAGGAAGGTGTGAAAAGCAGATGGAGATCAGACAAGTTATGGATGTAAAAATGTACATTCGGGGTTTTTCAAATACATTTTCTTACATGCCTGAGCTTGAAAAAATGTAGAGACAGGGAAAAAATTCAGTCGAAAATCGAAGAAAGCCAGAGAAGGAATGTATGATTCCGCTTTTTCTGTGTCACTTTTGATAACGGTGAAAGTGTAAAACCTGGTTTTACCAAATTGCTTCTGTCGGCTAATCTAACACAACCAATCTTACTGTGCTAACAAGATCGGTAGTAATACTGACGTTTCGAAAACTTCCGATAGAAGGACGTGACCGTGAAGAAACCAGCGATTTGCTAAATTTTCCGAGTATTTTCTGTGTCTCATATTTTATTTACTTGTCCAACACAATTGCCCAATATTCAAGTTGCCCCTGTTGGAAAGAAAGTACGCCATTTCATATCCAACTTTATTATAATATTGAGAAGTACATATACCTTTTGAGGCATCCGATATCGTGTTACACGTCACTAGTACATACTTCACATTGAGTGGTAACAACTGTCATCTGCAGGAGTGCAATTATGCTTGCGCATTTACTTAACAGAACAACAAATAACAAAACGGCGTGTTTAGAGGCAGCTCATCCAATGAATTGTATACTTTCTCTGAAAAGGCTACCATTTCATCTTCTCATATCTGTACACCATCTTTGAAACACTATCTTTTCTCTGTCAGATTCTATACTATTCGCAAACTGTAACACTTTATTCTTAGCGCAGTTTTTTTTATCCTGAGTGCTGCTACTCTACTCTTGCGAAGGTCCCATGTCGGGATTTTGGGATCTAAAATCCTCCGTAAAACTACAAACTTTATCCCTTTTTCGTTCCTTTTCCCTTTCTTTAGATCAGACGTAGCCTTTGTGTCTCATTTTCCTTTTTGCTTTATCTTCATCCGTATAAATAGTATCATAGTGTGAATATATACCTATGCGTACCAAGAAGTTTAGATCCATCTCTCGCGAGTTTGAGAGATTGTAATATATTGAACTACCGGTTGACCTGCTTTTTCCTCTTTCCGCCTAACAAACTATGGACCACAGTGAGATTTGCTGCAAGGAAAACACCTCGTATCACTTCTCAACGTTCTAGGCATTTTACTGGCGAACACATTCATTAGATTTTCGCAAAAGAAGATTTTTCACTTCATGGACAGATAGGTCAACATGCTTGCTGAAAATCCAGAAAGACCTTAAAATTATGACACTACTACTTTTAACACATAGTAGTCTTTTCCTTAGATACCTTATACTTTTAACCAGTAGCATCTGTTTTGTTTTCCACGTGATCCTGTTGAATAGCACAAGGATTACCATCCCGTTCTCCACCTCTCTACTTTCTAAAAAGCAAGCGAAAATGTTTTGAATTTTTATCATAGCTTTTAAGCAAAAGCCTCAACTGGACCTGTCTCATGATTCCTTTTTGAAATCTGATAAGGTATGAAACGAAGCCCTAGCGTAAAGCCAAGGGCAACTTTTTGAGAATGCAAAAATTTCCACTTACGAACTCCGTCAGACATCCATCAGTTTCGCGTAGATTTTTTTGGTAACGTCAAATTGCTACGATGCAACTTTGTAAAAGAGGCAAGCTTTAGCCTGCGTCATCATCACCAAAACCTTTGATCTTGTCACAGTCAATCTTCTCGTGTTTCATATCATTCTGCTTGTCAATCCAAAATGTATTGACACTTCAGTCTTTGCTCCCATACCGGAAACGAACGAATCCTAAGTGCAATTTCCGAAAGATAATATTGGCTGTAGAAAATCCACAATCTGACCTAGTAAACAATGCTTATGCAATAGATAGATCTGCTAGCACGAAAATTGGCTCAATAACGTCTCAGTTTCATTTATCAAGCAAATAAATACCGAGAGCATTTAGTAGTTCAAATAAAAAAGTCCCATCCATACCGAGTTAAAAAAGACATTTCTTACTATAGGCGAATAAAAAACCTTATTGCAGTCTTTACGACATGAGAACAAAAGAAAGAGTAAAGAAGCGCACACTTTCTTTCCGTAGGCCTTACCCGTAAAACTGATTAAACATTCTGGTCTTGTTGGTTGAAAGACATGTTTACGACCATCCATAAAACTAATACCCGGGTAATTATTGGGGTCCCTAGTCTACCAGCTTTTTCTTGCCAATCGAGTTTCTCTACTTCCTTCTGCACCAATAATATTATGGAAACGAGAGTTCAATTGGATGTTTAGTTTACTCAGACGATGAAACAGTTATTAATGAGTGGATGAACGTACACATAACTGCATGATAGGTAATAGTGTCACAATTTCAACTCTTTTTTTATGTGTATAATGTACATTACGATATCGTGTGGAATAGGCAGAAAAATATCTGTTTTATTATTGCTTGCAACCGGGTGGGAATCTTACACCGCTAAATGTGATTACGGCTGTTTTGCGAAATGGGTCCAGTGCACTCACTCACTTCAAGAATAATGTCGACATAATATGCTGGAGAAATGTTATTATTGCAAAGCATAAACATGAATTAACATACCTTTTGACTGTTCACGAAAACCCTAGGCCGTTTTCTTTCGCATTGAATGAAAAATCGAAAGTCGGTATTGACTATAGAAGAAGTTTTTTGAATACACGTTTGGTCTTGTTATTACAATCGCGGGGGGTTTTGCATATGAAATTCACTACTTTCTTTTCAGCATGACTGGCCATCTAAATATGTAGACATACGCAGTTAAGAAAATTTATTTTGAGCATAAAAAACAAAAAGGTGAATTTTTGCATGTTAAAGCAGTTTGAAATTAGTTTCCCCCTTGCACCATTTTAATGCATGGCCTGACCAGGAATTGTAGGTTATGAAAAGGTCTGAACCAAGTGTGTAAACTTAAACTCGGAAAGTAGAATTGCCATAGCTGTCCCATGGAGCCCTATAACACAGAGAACTGAAAAGGACTGAGAATACTCCGTGAAATATTGCACATATGCTAAGAAAATCGCGCTTCTCACATCCCGAGTAATTGGTTTCATGAGTAAATTGAAATTTCGTGTTATTTAATAAAGCTTTGTGCTAGAAAAGTGCTCATGTGTTCATTTCCACTTTTTATATTGAACTTTTTTCTGTACATTTTTCCAAGGTCCAATTGCTTTATAAGCCAGTATCATAGGTTGTATGTGATGCAGTAGTTCACTCACACTGCTGCATTAGAACTATGAGCGCATTGCAATTCTCATTGTTTGCAATAGCCATTAGAGAATTCCACCATTGGCCTTCAGACGTTTCCGACATAGTGTACAGTGAAACAGTTTTTATGCATCCCCAAAAAACCTTGCTGTCTTGCACACATCATGCTTATATCTGTGCCTTTTCAATATGCCACAAGGAATAAAAGCTGTTAAGCCACAGCTATAATGACGAAGCTGAAAGAAAAATACTAAAGAAAATGCTAAGAAAAGAAGCACAAAGAAAACTCTGAGAAAAATTTGCAAAAAAGTCGAAGAAACCGTAAAGGATTGCATTGAAACGCCCTAAATAAGAGTTAAGAGAAAGAAAAAACTCGTGACTCTGACCCCTAGGGTTGACCGATAGGGCCGAAAGTCAATAGAGTTCTTACAAAAGGCCTATAGTATCACAGTACTAAGTTTGGTCCAAATCGGCCAAAATCTATAATTTGACCCCTGACCCTGACCCCAAGGGTCGACCGATTGGGCTCAAAATCAATAGGATTCTTGCCAGTGGCCTATAGTATCACTGAAGTTTGGTCCAAATCGGCCAAAATCCAAAATTTTACCCCTGACCCTGACCCCAAGGGTTGACCGATTGGGCTCAAAATCAATAGGGTT
>VICI01003299.1:0-13678 GCA_019593645.1 Akabosia matsudoensis | reverse complement strand
ACCCTCCGCGCATTCCGACCAACGAAAGTTCTCTCCACTTATTTTCCATACTATATATGTTAAAAACAAATAGGTAAATCGACCACTGTGCATCTCAATTCCATGTTGATCCTCAATAGCTAATCTCAAATTCACTGTCAGGATTACCTGGCTGTTCTAATGATCGTATCCGCCGTTCCAAGTTGATAAACTTTTTTTCAAACATGTCCGTTATTTCGCAAGGTTTCATATTTTCACATGGTCTTCTGGGCTCCTCTACGACAACGGTTAAAAAGTTGAAAGGGTTTTTATCAAAATCTTGCCCAGTTGAAATTTGACTATTTGCTTTTGCAACGAATAAAACTATTAGTGCGAACATTTTGGCAAACAGCTCTGTTTTCGACTGCCAGGCGAAAACTTAAAAGCTGAGCATCAAGACAGTTGTCAGACAAATGATGCGAAATCACAACCTATTTTATGAACCTCAATGAAGAATGGGCAATACAAGTCCTGGAACACATACAGCATTAGTTAGGCTTGCGGATAACAGTAATCTAGTTGTAATTTTCTCTGGATTAGAAAGCAAAGAAGCAATTTTTCAAAGTAAAGGTCATGAAATCAATTGAAACATATTTTTTTATTAATTGAACTAATTCAATTGACCACAGTATTCAATTGAAAGCTACTCATCAAAACAAGCTGTCAGTGCGATCGTAAATAACTTGACAATAACTTTTTTTGGAATATACGCACACTCTTCTCTCGGGTCAAAAAGAGTTAGGATGGATGCTTTTCGTCGCTATTATCAATATGGACTATGATTTTTTTTGCATCCGGCCCTGACATTTAATTCCATTCTAGTGAGATAAATTAATTAAATGGTAAGCGGGGACAGGAAACATTGAATTTCGACAAAAAGAATCTTCCAATTTCATAATACAGGACTTTGATAGTCGGCAGCCGCCGATGCAGAGCACTGTTTCAGGAAAGCATAGAACACAAAGCAGCTATATGAAAATGCTAGACATGGGCAATCCGATAAATCTGGTAGAAAACCCGGGTAGAAGGGGTTTCCAGGTTTCATTTCCAGTATTAGACTGGAACAATATCTGCTACATGTCACGAAAGAGTACACTTACGGGTAAGAGTTTGAGGGTAAAATCACATATTGCTGATGGAGGATTTCTCTCCTGTGTCTTGGATGAAAAATGTTACAACTCAACAGAATCTTGCCTTCCATACTACTCCGATGTAAAGCGGTGTAGGTTTTGTGCATCCTTGAAGTAACCAATGTTTTCAATGTTCCAACGAATTTCCGCACAAGCTTGCATGCGTATGTATATTGGCTGGTGTCTACAATTTATTGACAACTTAGTGCATATGACATCGAACCATTAAAAAATGCAGGCATCTGAAGGATTTGAATATTCGGGTTAATTAGCGTAATAGTTATACTTGGTGTCTACAATTTATTGACAACTTAGTGCATATGACATCGAACCATTAAAAAATGCAGGCATCTGAAGGATTTGAATATTCGGGTTAATTAGCGTAATAGTTGTACTCATAACAGAGTGAGAAGTGAGTATTTAAATAATATGGACTGCTCAAGTAACAGCGAGACATTAGGATTCTAAATCTAAACCTGTCATTGCCAGGGTGTACTCTCGCCTTGACTATTACCTGGAGAGGAATCCTTTGTTGATTGACGTTGTATGCCATGAACCCCTTAACAAAAACAAATGTACTTCTCATTCTTGATTTTTTCTAAATTAATACGCTACGTTTGTTGCTTCTTCATAGGTTTTATATCAGCTAGTACGATACTTAAATTTAGAAAACTTGAAAACTCTGCGCCTTGTCCACTCCTCCTGGAACCGTGCCATTACACCAAGACTGAAGAAATTCTGTAGAGTAGTGTTTCGGCCAATTGGTGCTGAAGAAGAGGAAGAACTCAGGCTACTTGCTGCTTCAGAGTACTCGCAATTCAATGAAGAGGTAAGGGTTTTCCAAGCATATTCTGAGGGATTTGCTATTAGGTACTTATGTTTTCAATAAAACTATTTTCTCACAGAGGTCAACAACTGGACAAGTTGTCCGGGATTGCACATCAATCCCCACCGATTCTCCATCAGTTGTTAATAATGATGTCAACCATCGCATCACCACATTCGTCGAAACGTTCAAACAAAGTTTTGAAATGTTTGAAGACTCACCATTCGTTGAATTTAAGCTGATTGATTTCCCATTCGATTCAGATCTTGGAAATACATTTTTCTCGGTATGCGGAAGGCACATAAAAGCTATCGATATCCGTGTTAATAGGAAGGGTGGAAAGTCAAACTTGCCCGCTTCTTTTGGGGGAAACTTTTATCCGGATCTTCTCTCCAAGAAAACTCCATTTCTGAAGAAACTCGTATTGTTTCCCTTTCCTAAAATGGAAACAGCTCAATTCAACTGCATAGTTCCGTATCTGGAGGGAATTCATTTTAAAGAGTGGGCTTCAAAAGAACTCATGTATCCTGAAGCCTTTCTTGAAAATCTTTTTGGAAAGTGTGTAAAACTTCACGAAATCTGGATTTCAATCGGTCTTGAAAACTGTAAAAGTGTTGAAAACATTTTACTCGCTGTAGCCACAAGTGAAAGATATTCGTTTCTGTCCAAGCTGTATATTGCGTATCTGCGACTTGGTCATTTGGAAATACTGCTAGAGTTAGCTTTGCAACGTCGTGGGCGACTGAAATTGGACAGTTTTCGGATTGAAGCACTTGCTCACGACGTTCCAACCTCAATGTTTGAAACATTCCTTAGAACTCAGTCAGTTAATTTGAGGGAGTTATACTGCCGCCGATTTTTAGGAGCATCTAAGTTTGGAAAACTAACGTTTCCAAGAATGTTGGGGCTTAGAAAATTAGACTGTGAGTTGAGTGCCAGACAAGTGATGCCTTTACGGACAAACACGAGGTTCCCTAATTTAGAAAGTTTAAATTTGTTTGGGACGTGCTGTCAGGTTTTCTCATTCGATAGGCAATTTAGTGGAAACCGAGTTTCTGAAATGTTGACGACCCTTCATTTTAGACCGGGAGTTATTGTCACAGGATCCATTTCGGGGCTGGCAGAGCATTTTCCGTTGTTGAAAAGCCTCACGCTTAGTATTATTAGCAGTGGAGATTTAAGACAACTCCTTCAATGTTGGGAAATGATGGAGGATTTGGAGCTTTATTTTGGGGATGGCATTGTTAATATTGACTCAATTTTAAGCGGGATTTCCGTCGAGTACTTACCCGGTATTCAGAGATATCTGGATTTGCTTCGCAAAGCAAAAGGTGAAGGATTTCCACTGGATAACTTTCTGCTAGACAGGATGCAAAATCCTCTCTTTCTCGAAGACGATGTGTCTTTACGAAATTTTAAAAGTAAAAAATGTGAAAACATAAATCTGTTGGGTGTGATATTAGAAAGTCCTTGAAAATGGTTATTTTTATTTCATTTAATAGATTTGAAAACTATACACATGGAATATAACGCATTTCTAATGAGCCGAAATCCTATGGGGGCAGATAATCGTGTGGATAATAATAATGACGCAGGTGATGCGAATGGGGCCGTGGGGAATATGGATGCGATGATCGATGAGTCGTACTTACCGAGTGATATAACTGCATATTTTGCATTGGCTCAAATGACTTCGCTCAGAAAAATTTCTTTTCCTGAGTGTTTGGTAAGCACGCAGTACTAAACACTTTCTACATTCAAATACACAAATGATATATTAGTGGTAAATTTTGTTGACAGTTCACCAAGGAAGGTTGTAATATGCTTATTGACAACTTGGATCTAGTCAGTTGGAAGTTTGGATCAGAAGCTAGCGAGATTGTACCATCAAAAACCGTGTAAAATTGAGTACCACTCTTCATCTTTCAACAGATGTCATGAGTCACGCTAAAGGCTATTATTGAATGATTGCTATTACATTTTAATTATTCATACTGTTAAAAAAATTTATCACGATAAGCCATAAGGCAGCTTCCGGCAATATTTGTTTTTGTACATTTGAAAAAATATTGATAAAATGTAAAAATATGCAAGCACGAAAATAAAGTTTTTCCTTAAAAAAAACTTTCAACTTTAGCACTTCATTATCATCGTCATCATAAATAGGTTTACACCAGCATAGTCTAGCCTATGTGATCAGGGATCTACCAATAGGTTCTCATTATCTTTCTCAACCATCTCCCAATAGACAACGAGATCCTTGATATTCACTTAAAATATGAGCATAGTGAGGGAAATTAGTATGTTTGACAAGTTTGAGTGTGACTGGTTATTGGGCACAGACTGGCAAGCAATTTTAAGTTGTTTTCAACAAAAATATTAAATCCCCAAAAATGTGTGTATGAGAGCGAGCCCTTTGCCATCAACTTCAAAATAATATAAATCTAACATAGCATTGTCCCCAAACTTATTACAGGACTGGTTTTCATCTTCAAAAGGACAAAATTTTCTTTCTGTAACGAGCAAGAACAGCAATTAAACGTGGAAGTAGTAGGACCTCAAATCAGGTAATTTACAAGAAAACAAAACTAACTATGAACTTATTATGCTCTATGAACAATTCTAATAATTTTCTTGTCACGACTAGTAATCAAATACTACATGAGTTTCTTCTATTAAAATATAAGATTTATTACTTATTTTGCCTTCCTAGTTTTATGAAGTACTTTTTAATTGATTGGTAATGAACTCCTGGTACATGCGGTTTACTGTTATGTCATCGATATTCGATACACTATTGTAAAAATTATCGAAATTCCGCGTTTGTTAGCCATAGTTTGTTATATATATAATTATGATACCTTCATGCTAAATTCTATATAAAATTTGGATGAAATTTTTAGTTTATAGTTTTGTTATCACGCTGATTTTTAGAACGGCGGATTGCCAGTTCTCCTCAAATCAGTTGAATAAAAGATATAAAGTTTTAGCGTAAAAAAATTTTTGCCCTTATATTCTCATGGAAATGACCATACAAGACCGTTAAATTTCGAAAATTCGATCGAAACAGTCGTCTTCAGCATCAACTTCGTGTAAACTACTCAACCGAAGAACTTATAATACCGGTTTCCACCTTTCGATACTTTCCCGGCACAATTCGATAACCTGTACAAAAAAATTAGCAAGTTTTTGTCAAACTTTATTGAATTTTGTCCACACCGAGCATGCTAAAAAAAGAACATCATCTACACAAAATCATACCGCTTGCCGAACAATTGTCCAAATCTAGTCATTTTAACTTTGAAGAGGTAAGAAACAACATTACGTAAATAAGCGCATCCTCTTGACATTTAGATTCTCGATTGCTACGTTGCTTAGTGTAAAACCATACTCATGTTCCACAAATTGTTGGAATCAAATGGTCCTCTGAATCGCAAGCGTATGAAAGAAATTCTTCACGTTATGTTCGAGATAACCGATACAGTTATGCTGGATTTAACCTTTCATGCTTTTGATCGTGACAGAGATAATCACGTATGTCCATGATGTCAACTAACGAGCATTTAGTGTACGCTTATTGTTAAGATGACTGCTACAATAAATGATTTTTGATTATGGCTCTCCGGATCTACCACGATTTTCTAAGGTAGACGATGTTGAGTTTGTCAACGGTTTATCCGTTTTGCTCCGAGGAACCCAAGATGAGTTGATTGAGTGGTGTTATTTCGTGTAAGACTTGATTTTAATGTATAACATGTTCACAATTTAGTTTGAGATATCATGAAAACATGATTTTACAGGTACGATATCAATTCTGATGGGGGAGTTGCAAGGGAAGAATTGTCGTATTGCCTAAAGGTATGGATAACAACGATCACAATTAGAGCTTCTCCAGACAAATATAATTTTGAGTTTCCTATAATAATAATAACAGGGCTGTATAATCCCCGGGTATGGATTGGATCATGAAGAAGAGGAAGAAGCAGAGAGGGACATTATTGGTTCGTTTGACATTAAAGAATATGTTTTGACAGAATTTTTAGCTGAAATGAACTTTGAACTTTGACCAGAAACAGCAATGAATCTTCTGGACGTAGATAAGAGTAAATTTACAATCTTTGATACCATTTGTCCAGGTTTTATTGCAAGTTAATTGATTGATTTTCATATTCATAGATGGAAGAATTACAAAGGACGACTTTATAAAAGCGGTAAAACGTGATCCTCTGTAGGTATTTTTCGAAGTTACCATCCAAATTAAATGTAATCACGGATGACTCCACAACTGCGTGTTTCACTTTCAGTTTGATAGACGCAATCGGTCCATGTCTTCCGAAAATCAAACCGATTGCTGCTCTCTTGGCTCTATTTACTGAAAACTTTAGATCGTATACTTTACCATTTGGGAAGGCTGAAAAGGGTCAAGAGATACGTTTCTGACCGCAAAGAGTAAGCATTTCATACAGCTAGCTTGGACTTGCACCTGTTTCCTACTAACCCTTTGTAATAACTGAAGTAATTGGAGACATTTTGATAAAGGAAAATCCATTCTGCAAACGTTTTGATCTCTAAACTCGAAAACATTTTTTCATAATCATATGACCAGGCCCAGCCATAGACTTCATGTGGACCAACTGCTGAACTCAGATTTTCCTGCATAACCACAAAATAACGGCGTTCTGCAAACATTATATTTTTTATGGAGAAATTCAGCATCGTTCCTTAATTACCTTCATAATTTTTTTACCGGAAAGTTGAAAGTGAAAGGTCGAAATTCAGCTGCACCTTAAACGTGAGGAGGGATGTAGTGGCATGCATGTAGTATTTAGATAGTAACTTTATGGTGGCATGTCGTAGCAAACCTGTGTCATTGGTCACAAAGTATTCCTCATATGTAGCATGACAGTCAGAGGTCGCCATAAAGTATTTTTATGGCCAAAACAAAATAATATCCAAGCAATTTATTCGTAGATAGAGTACACTGATGCGGCAGCAGGAATAATTCGCGCAAGCACCTAATAAGTACTGTTCAGTTACTTTTACTACTGACTTAAGTAGTGATTAGTGATATATTCGATTATGAATCATGGTATTCACGATTCTTATTGTTTTAACTTTGAGTTGGTGGAGGACAGAAAAGTACGGAAAACTTTCATCATGTTCTTTTTGAAAGGAAAACCAGTTTTGTAACAACTAAAATAATAATCCTTCAAAATCTAATGTAATGATTTTTACAAATTTAAAAAACACATCCGTTCTCACACGAGAGACATGGAAAAGAAAAAAAGCCCATCGACTAATTGCAAGCTAGAATAGCGCCATGTGTGATTACCCCCGTACAGCTTTGTAGTTTTAAAATACTTCAATCTACCCATTATCGACCATATGAACTTATAAGGCCCTACCTATCAAAAACGCTTATTAAATCCCAAGGCACCGAAGGCAATTTTACCATATGAAAGCATTTACTCATCTGGTCCTTCAGGTAAGAGTGGCCTTTGCTGGTAATTTAAAACATATTGTGTTACACGATGCGTAGGATTTCGTTCAATTATTTTTGACGTGTACCTGGTTATTTAAGTCACTCTAGAGTGTCTTAAATGTCTCATGTAATAATGACTCCTGTTGTAACGGAGAAAGGATTGTTTAACATGACATCATTTTACCATGTGAGTCATAGACGCGTCGGTGAACGTCAGTTTCCTTTATAGCACACACCTCGTCTAGGTATCTTAAGCTTTCTTGACAGCCAGTTGTTTGCAGACAAGGTAAGACAAGTTCACAACAGCAAGGTAATGATGAAAAGGAAAGTGGAGTTAAAAAGGTATCTTTAATTTGCATCTTGGTACATTGTTACTCATACGGTAACGTCCATGCTCGCTTCATTGTTGTTGGCTTGTTTACTTGTAAATGAATGAAATCAGCACTGCTGAAACACTGTACTTGTTATATAGTTCAGGAAAGGATTCTTCAATAATTTAATAGGCTGTTAAATATTTGTGGTGTAAACAAAAACAAAAACAATAGATTTTACATAACATAAATAGTTTCTTGTACTAGAAAGATTCATAGCAAAAAAGACGATGATATAACAGATGCTTATGTATTCCATTTGAAATCTGAAAACAAGAGCCATAAATGGAGTAAATGATTTTGTTAATTGTATTGACAAATCAATGAATATAAACCTTACCAGTCCTTTCTAAACTCTTCTATGCTTTTCATTATGAGCTCGAAGTTCTTTTCATCCATGAGGGTTTCCCCGATCTTTTGCCAGACTGGACTTTTCATGTAACCAATAAGTCCTTTTTCAACCGAAGACACTAATGATCGTCCATGCCATCCCCAGCCATGGCTAAGTCCTCCAACAGTGCGACCAAAGTTGAAAGCCAGCAACATTAAAGGCAGAATAATAATCAGTGGAATAAATAACAAGTAAAGTCCAGAGTCACGAATAAAGTTAACAATTTTGCCAGGGATTTTGATTAAACTCCTAAATATTTTTGCAGGATTCAGATTTTCCGGCTTGAGCATTCCAGTGTCGAGTTCAACACTAAGTTGTGGTGTCCAGCCGCTTTGTCCTTTCATTTGGTTTTGACTTTGTTGCTGTCCCCATCCTCCCGTTTGTTGTTGCTGCTGAGCTTGAGCTTGTCCCCATCCGCCGGATTGAGCTTGCTGCTGTTGCTGTTGTTGACCCCATCCACCTCCACCACTTTGTGCCTGAGGTGCAGGTGCAGGAGCCCAGCCTCCATTTTGTCCACCACTAAAACCACTACTGTATCCACCGACTGGTTGTTGATAACCGGAGGAATATGCTCCTGTATTTTGCTGTTGGCCCCATCCGGAATTGGCTGCTGGAGGTTCACAAGTCACAAAGCTTCCGAACAACAGCACGGTCACAACTGTCACCAAAGTGGCAACCACTTTATTTTTCAACATATTGGCGAAGGCGCACGAGTTTTTTATGATGATGAAATATTAAAGGTAAAAACCGAATACCTATCGGTATTTCCCAGCACTCAACTAAACACCCGCACAATTATATTTTTTGTTTGTTTTTTTGCCTATCATTTAAGGTAACTCTTTGATTGTCCTCAAGCTCGCAATTTCCGATCAAGAATGGCAAAGAGATAGACGGCTATTTCAGATTTTGTTGGTTTCGTGCAAAGCGACAAAGGTTATCACAGTTATCTCACGATGTGTTATGTCGGAAGATTTTTACCAAAAATTTCCTTTTCAAAATTTTACAAACATCTATTGAATAACATTAGATCGTAAAAGGAAGTACATTATTACATGCAAACAATCTCAACATACTTTGACATCCCCCTCTTGTCAAAGATTTGCTACATAACTTTATAGCGAAATTAATCGTAGCGTGCTGTCACATTCTACCGTATAAGATTTAGCTTTCTTTGGCTACAATTCATAGCAATATAATGAACCCTTGCCACCACACCGGTAGACCGGTTTCCCTTTTCTTTGCACATGTGCTTTTTTACCCATCGCACATTTTGACCATTCGTAATAATCACTATCATCACGAGGTTATAATGATGATAGGATCTCAGTGCCTACGCACTCCTTAACCATGATACTCTACCCTTGATTAGAATTCGCAATTCGTATGATTAACAAACAATGAAGACCGAGACCCTGCATTGATTCTATGACCAAATGTTTGTTTTTCACACAAAACAAATTGGTGGATGTGCGCATGCCTATTAATTTGTATTATTTCACTCGCGTGAGTCCTGATATATTCAGTTGATTAGTGCAAAGCAGAAGAGATTTAATGTGCGTCTAGTTCTGTTTCGTAAAAAGTAATCTTGTAGCGTAAATCAGCTTCGATTTAAACAGCTAAAGGTTGACTGGGAAGATGCATCTTCTTCCTTATGGCTATTTCCTTACCTTTCTCTTTCTAGCACTAAAAATGATTTCAATCAGATATATCTAACTGTTAAATTTTATCAAACGCATTGGGTTTACTAGCTATAAATTTACGTACGCGCGCATAATCATGCCATGATGAGATGAACGGAATTTTCCTCTTGAATTCATCAACTTTTAGGTAGTCGCGTTACGTATTCTTAGATGCTCATCTTCTTCTATCGTGTTGTAAGTTTCTTTATCGAAGTACAAACATTTTTATCACAAGAATAAGATTGCAAAGCAAGTTTCAAATAATTTTTACAAGACAAATCCATCTAATAAGGCAAGCAACTTGTAAAAGCGTGCCTGATAATTTATGAAAATCATGTAAGATACCTATGTACATGAACATTTTTCACAAAAACGCTGTTGTGGGAATAGTGTGTGGCACAGTGCCTTACTGACTGTGCGACAGAGTGCCAGAGGTGAGTGACGGGTTGATTGGGTGCAAGTTGAGTTGACTGACTTGTTGATTGTACGTTGATGGCAGGGCACTCAAGTTTGGGTGATCGCACCAGCCCGGGAGTTTGATTTTTTGCATCCATTTCATATACTCTCTTTCTTCTTCTCATTTTCACAGCGAAATATCATGAAAAAATCCATTGCATTTTCAAAGTTGTTTAAGGCTACGATTCTATTAAATTAAGTCATTTAGCAAGACTTTATTGTTGTACTTGTCATTGTCACCTTGAATTTCAGTTTAAATTACGGCAGCATTTGTGTGCATGTAATATTACAAGAGAACAAGACAGGTATGCTTGTCCAACAGGTAGGGCGTACACACGTTGTTACACAGTCGTCATTTAAGTTAATAACTCTACGAGCCTGATAGTAAAAGATTTTGTTCGGGAAAGAAATATGGGTGAATTGTTCAAATTGTAATATTGAATATAAAGAATATTTACCCCAAATGCAAATTCGTATTCATACGAAAAATGGACAAGCAGTCAGTAAGAGAGATTGCTTTCTGCTTTCCAATTTTAACCCGCACTTGTAAAAACGGGTAGCCATTAATAACCATAAACAAATGCTTTTAACTCTAAAAGTACTTTACAAAAACACAAAATGACCATTTTTCCATCATAATCGTCAAAATAAATCTTTTTGATTCTTTTGTATGCTAATAACCTATAGGTTCATGACCATCGTGACACGTCAGCAGATATTTTGCGTGTTACTGTACTGTGGAAAATTTAGGTACAACTAGTAATAAAGGATTTTTGCATTTTGCAAGCCGTTTCATTCGTTCCTTACATAGCACTTTCGTCACGAAATTCGCGAAAGGACCGAACGCAGATGTTTGCTGATGTACAAATGTTTTTTACTATTTATTATTTAATTTGTTAGAAAAGAAAATGGATAGTATACGTAACTCGTTGACTTCCTAGTTAGAAACGAGCAAATGAAAACCAAATGAACAAACGATACGTTCGAAAGCAATCAGTAATAATGATTATGTCTTGTTGCCGATAAACAATACCTCCGATGCAAATGGGTAGCTGCGGTTATAGACGTTTGTTAAAGACATAAACACTCGTGGACGAGTACTCTTGGACATTTTGCAGCTAATGGAGTGCCTTAAAATATTGTACAACCTGACCATGACCATTCATTATAGCACATTATGTACACGTTATATGATCAGCTTGGTTTGAGGTTTTAATATAATGATCTTTGCTCAGGGGTTCACACCATCAAATATGTTAAATATAAATAGGTTGCGGGTAATCAATCGCCATTGAAAACACCAATGTGGAGATCATTTTGGGTTACATAAGTATCCAAAACTATCACACATCTGTATCATTAGAGGTTGTTCGGTGCATTAAAGGGAAATACGTTGTAAACCATTTTGGCAACATAAAAACTGCATAAAATTCAAATATTTACCAATATTTTAAAGGACGCAATGCATTTTTCGATGAATGTCGATGTCCTTGTCGTAAATGCAGTGTCTAGAACTGCGAGGAATGCAATCGGTTTGTATAACCTGAAGGCTGAGATGGAATCTGGCTTAAGAATATAAAATTTGAAAGTTTAAGTGTACAAGCGTCTGAAAAAATAAAATCATAAAGACTTAATGGTGCAAATATACTTGTGACATTTGTCAAGATCCACAAGCGGAAAATATTCTGTGTAAAAATCTTGTTAGATTCTTTATTGTGACAATCTAAGAAGATGTAGGAGGCATTAGCTTAACTTTCTCTTGAAAGCTTATACTTGATTATTTCTAACCGCTTGCTTTGCCCATTCCTACCCATTTTTTGTTCATTTACGTAATACAATAATAGCCAAGTACTAGGTGTGTGTGAAAAACTATCCATCTATTAGCGCACACTTTCCTTTTCAACGGATATAAAATTATATTCGTCTATTATTATCTAATTTACATAATTTTTAATCAGCTATAGTTTTTTTACATTGCAAACATGAACAAAAGTTGTAAATACCCATGTAATGAACTCATATTTCGTACTCATACTCTGTGCCCCCACCAACAATTTTTTTATGTGTCTGTTAAAATAGTAAGAGGGCTTAATTTAAATATCAGTATCAGCAACGATAGAATGACCAGGTTCCGCCCTACATTTTGACACCAAGAACACCTTTATTCCATAAGTCACGGCTACGAAAAGTGTACCTATACATGCGTGTAAAGTACTCTTATGTATGAAGCACACTTTTCCTGCAATAGCTTTTTGGATAGTCAGTTTTGCATCTTTTTTCGTTGCTGACAGATTTCCTAAACTCTCTCTTTGGATTTGTCGTTCTTTGGATTTTAACAGGCATATTAAAGAAATTGTTGGTAGGGGGCACGGAGTATGGCTAAGTTTTCCGATTAATATTCTGGTTTGACGCTTAATTAAGCAGGCTTGACTTGGATCTATTTGTGCGACTAATTTTAAAATTATTCCCATGTACTTGGTGATGGAACCGAAGTCTACATTTCTTTTTGGAAGACATCTATTCATTTTGAAACTGTTTGTTCACTCTGCACTTGTATGTGGTATGCGGTAAAAATATTTATGTCTACCGAATATTTTTATGTGCGCATATGAAATATGAAATTGAGACCACCGACGTTCTCTAGATTTTATTGCTACTATTTCAGCTTCTGCATCCTTGCCATGAGTATTATGGAGTTCTCATTTACATTTACTATTCACTAAATTTTCAAGACTCATGTCAAAGATGCACTTTATTGCAATGGCAAAGTTATTCAACAAATTGATGTAAATTACGCTTCTCCGTAAGTATAATAGAAGCATTTTCATTTCCATTTTTGTAAGGACTGATGACAATTGCAACGAAGTTAAGAAGACCACCTACAGCTTTTCCTTCCTGAAAAGTTTAGTCTAGCAACTAAAATGCTATTACTCGAAATAGGCAATTGAATGTGTAGCTGATGAGCGTAGATTGGTTGGAAACTGCAGATCTTTACATGACCTTAGCCAAAGACGACCAATGAACTGAATTACGTAGCTCAGTTCATCAACATGGGTTATCTTCACCAAAACACGATAGCACTGGAGGAACAATGTGTGACATTTACCACTTAACATTTTTTGCACATTTCTGCAGGGATAAAGTTGTGATAAAGTGATTTATTAATCCATCAAACTTAACTTTTTGTATTAGTATTTGTATTTGTATTAGTCAATCAATGAATTTACGTCAGAGAAATGGGATACTCAATGGGGGGCCCATCCAATGCATTCCCAAGTAAAACTTGGAAACAAAAATAAAAATAAACAAGGTACAAGGTCCGTAC
>VICI01003298.1:0-13681 GCA_019593645.1 Akabosia matsudoensis | reverse complement strand
GTGTTCGCAACTTGTTCTGGTTTATGGTTTGCACACATGGTCAAATATCTATCACTAGTAATGTGGTTTCTGTCTGTCACAAAAATCTATATCATATTACATCTGCAAAATATCATATTACCATTCATAGTAATGAAATAGTCGGCCAATTCTACTCGATAAACTGAACTCTCGTCTCAATAGATTGTCGTACATGTGTGCTAGATCTCACCTCATATGTTTACTGCCATATTAAGGATAATCTTGTGCTCACAATACCAAGAAAAGCTAAAATCTCCAAATATTTGTCACAATGTATGCAATATTAAAGAGCAGCTTCATTGAAAAATCGAGAAACATGTGTTTGATGCTAAGAATGCTTAACCAAAATAAAAGTCACTATCTGTATAAGTCACAAAGGATTTCATTACATTGTTACATTACGATTAGCAGTCTGTCAAATGCAATCAGATTACATTGTTACATTACGATTAGCAGTCTGTCAAATGCAGTCACATTACATATGCTAACATCGATGTATATCTAAAACATTTGCTAATTTTGATGTACTTGTATTTGACAGGAAATAAAATCTAAACTAATAAACTGTACGTTAAAGGCAACTAGTCGAACTAAAAAATAAACAAGACAAACATAATTGACACATCATTCTTTTACAACTAGCATTTTCGGCATTTGATCGTGACAAGTACGCGAATTGATTAGCTTGCGAAAACCTTCAATTGAGAACTGCTGACGTCCATACTTGAACGTTTTCTTGGCACTGACAAGATCACCTATAGTTTTGAGATCCTGCTCTGTTATACCTTTGACATGTTTAACACAAAAGAAATAATTCACCATATCGTCGGAGGGTTCAATCTTCTCAGCTTTGGCGTTCCATTTTGGTTGAATCTTCTTCATTTCTTTTGCTTGTTTCTTCTCTATTGGTGCTGCGATCTTCCTCAGAGTCTCCTTTCCCTTCGCCTTTTTACCTTCGCTCCTTTTCCGGTTTGGTGAATATTGCTTTTTGATGATTACGTCGTGTAGGCAAAATGCTGCACAGCAACGGGGTATCTGTTGAAAAAAGAAACAATCATTCCGTTTAGCTTATAAGCAAACTTGAGGAAATTGTAAACACGTATCGAAAATAATGAATTTTGTGAATTTTCTAAGGTTTCTTACGCTATGCCTGTTTTTATCCCATTTTCTAACTGAAAGTTGACAATATTTGGTCAAAAACAAAGTGCACTTCATTGGTCCCTCTCCGGTGGAATATCCCGTTTTTCCACATTCAAATAAATATTGCAGCATCAGCATCCACTCTTCCATGCGGTTGAATTTGCGTTGACTCCCTGCTACCCATTCTTCGATCAGTTTAACAGCGGTTATATCAGCTTTCATGCCTATTGGCTGCGGCGGAGGGCTAGTCATCATGATGTGGCCCAAGCAGCAGTAAGTATCCGTGACCTTGACAGCCGGGCGGAAACAAAGGGAATCTTGAAATACAAATTAAGTTACTTTAACAAATTGAATTGTCATATATATGCTATACTTAAGAAAATCACACACTTACGCCCACAAAGCGGATACACGATGCTGTCAATCAGAGCATACAAGTTTGAGCTGTCATAGAATAACCTCTCTCGATTATTCCCTTTAACGTAATTGCTTACAAATTTTAACGCATTCATTCGTTTTTGGTAGTCTTCGTCACGAGGCCGCAACGCTGCAATCACATATTCTTTGTTCCTGCTTTCCTCAAGGGATTTCCTGGGGTATTTATCCAGACAACAATTGGTGACTAGATTGTCAATACGCTGCGTCAAATTTAGTGTAACATCAACTGAATCCTTCTCAAAAGCACTGCTAAATTCTAGTTTGTTGTGTTGACATGGTCGTCCAAACGCAGAGCCGTCTTCACAATACTTGATTGGGCACACAGCACCAAGAATCCCGTATTCAGAGTGACGGAGAGTGACCGTCCTTGAGTCATCCCACCAGAATGCCCGTATCTTATCATCCAGATGAATGTAGGAATTCATCACAATTTCTGCTACACAGGATTTGAACGTCTGATAGTTTTTATTCCATAGTAACTCTCTTCCTTTGAAGTAGGCGTTCATCTTGTCTTCACTCATTTTAAGAGAGTTGTCGATCGGAGTGTCAAGGTGAAGGATGGCGGAAGAATTCTTGAACAAAACTTGGTGGTTCCAACTAAATTCCAAACAGATGGTGTTTTTGAAGAGCTACTTTGATTAAAGCGTGATAAGTTAGTTGAGTCTCTCCTTCCAAGCCTTTAGCTCTTCCAAAGATCTCTGAACAATATAAACAAAACTTGTTTTTACTCATGGATTTACTTTTCAGTTACTGTCATAACTTACATTTAGCTGATGCTTGTATTCTTGAATTAATTGTTGCTTTTCCGGTCCCTGTCTGGATTTGACTATTTTTGTGGGAATTTCCTCGGATTTTGAACGCCCAGCAGCTGATTTTAGTTTCACAGTGAGTTTTTCAACAGTTGACCATTTAGAGGCTGGGGCAGTTCCCAGTTCTTGGGTAGAACTTGATATTTCTTGGGTAATCAATTGTGAACAGTGGCGAAAGACTTGGCGATTCGTTTAAAATGCTGCGATAACTTGTTTTTGAGGCGTTGTCGATAGGAGGGATCAAGACGAGGCTGACGGCGGCAGAATTTCTGGTACAACTGAAAACAAATTAATGAATTATTATTATTATTATTATTATTCCACTGATATGTTTTTTTCGAGGATTTACTTTGATTAAATCTTGATGAGTAACTGTTTTGAACTGGACGGTGTCTCGTCGACTAAAACAATGTCGTCGTCATCAGTTAGAGTCACGTCCTGAGAAGAACGATTTTTTTTCTAAAATGATAGCCTCTACAGCACTATCAATTATATTTTGATTGTTGAGTTTAACCGAATGACCAGCACTTAAATCATTTTCAAGCAACTGGAGCTGCGTAACTTCTCAGACGGGAATGCTTTTCGTTTTCAACGTTCGCGCGTTGCTTCTTGAGAACCACAAAAGGTCTACAGCTGTTGGTACAATCTCTATTCTCAAGAGGGCGAGGTCATGACATCACCTGACCTAGAAATATAATTAAACGTGAAATCCGAATCTAGTTTATTACATTGGGATGTTTTCTTCAACGAATACTTGCTTTTTCGTTATTCTTTCTTTGAGCAATTTTTATTCGCATTACTCCGGGTTTTGAGTAAAGAAAACAAGCTCACTCGACTTCTTTATACCTCTGAAACGCGAAAGTTTTGAAGGGATTTGACGGGTGTTATCTAGATGTTTTATAAACTAGAGGTGAGAAATCAGAAATGAAAGTATTCGGTGGACCCAAACGCTCCGTTTTGTTGTAATACTTTTTAAGTAAGTCTTAACACAGTGTAAATATTTGTTTTCAAGGTTGCTTCAAAGCGATTGTACAAGTGGATAATTAGGAATCTTGGCCGGATTTTCAAGGTGTCATCCTTTGAAGCTGTTTTATTCTCAGTGTCCTCCGGGAAAACAGATGTGTTTGGAAAGTTGACTCTGACTGCACAGTTCAACCAATATTTATCCCTACTATATTTATTATTTAATTCGTCGCAGTTCTCAGACCCAGGATTTGTGCCAAAAAGGGTAACTGCACATTGTTGAAATTGAATAGATTTGTTGAGCGTGTTTGATTTGCTGAAATTTGTAGGATTAATCGGTTTCTACTATACTGGTCAATTCTCAGGTACCACAACTTTGGTTTGAGCAGGTAATAGCGGCGAGAACGGAGACATCTATGGGTGACACCGTCGACTCGTGGGAAGACGACGAAGATGATCGTTTGTTTCTTCAACTTGCAGCGCAAACTGAAGCTAATCAATTGTTAGAGCTTCAGAGTCAATCCGGACCAAAAGACGGTATAGATGCGCCTGGCTTCTCGCCAACAGTTGCCTGTCAGGCTTTTCAAATTCGTCGTGATAATCTTCTTCAGGAATCGAGCAAAAATCAAATATTCTTTCCAACGACGAGCAGTGCCAAATGTTTAGACAAGGTTATTTCGAAACTGAAGAAGCAGTTGGAAGACGAGCAGTTGCGAAGTGCCCAACTACAGGCTCAGTTGCTTGAAGCCCTTGAAACGTCTAAACAACACGAAGCATGCATTGAGGAACTTACTCAAATCCATCAGGAGTTACTCGCAGGTCAAATAACCAGTCAAGAGGAAACCAAAAATCAGGAGGAAAAGAATGCATTGAAAAAAGAAGTTACGCTTTTGTCGAGTAAATTCAATCAGTTGGAAAATGATCTTACATCGGTAATCAGATCAACGTTTACGCGCATCGGTAGATCTAAATCCCAAACAAATCTTGCTCCTCTACATACTCCATCTGGTCAGACACTGAAGCATAAAAGCCTTCCAAATCTTCAGCAGAATCCGAGAGTTCAAATTGAGTCAGATACCACGAATCATTCAACTGAATACACAACCGTTGGCTGCCAAGCTAACGTCGATATGTTCCTGGAAGGAGAGCGTGATCAGCAGCTCATTACAGGAAACCTTGGCGAAGAAAAGTTTAAAATCGGAGTTCTCTCAGACATGATGGATTACAAGACAAGTAAAACAAGAGCTGACATCTTCGCAAAAATGATGGAACGTATAGAGCTGGAGTTACAAGGATTTCGTCCAACACTCAAACTTATTGAGAGCCGTGCTAAGAAGAATATTATGGCCCGATTCTCGAGAGGTGTTGAAATGAAAACTTGCTTTCCAGACTTTATGGAAAATATGTTTTTGTATGGGGTTCAAAGTCGGCGTCTAAAAGAAATGAAGGAAAATGGTCTAGAAGTTCTAAATCGGTATCCAAAGATGCCAGTAAACCGCGACAAGTTAACAGGAATCATAAATATGAACAGATTCAAAGTTCGCATCAACGAAGCATTTACCTTTCTGAACGCGTGGGAGGCTTTAAAAGAAGTGAAGACAACATTGGAACAGTTTTTAACTGCATTAGTTGGCGATGAACGTTTTCAATTATACGAGCTTGTTAACTTGGAATGTTTGTGGCGGCTACTTGCCTGGGCGAAGAATTTTTGGCGGTGCGTAATCTTTGAAGAAGAGTGCTCAGACGTTGTGTCTACATGCGGACTTGATAATTACACTCATGCGCTTCATTCCTGGACTGGACTTACCTTGAAAACGATTTGGCGGGACTTTTATGTTGAAGAATTGGACCTTTGGATTCGAAAAATGGGTCTTTCTTTATTGGAAATTGTCTTCACTACAGGATACTTCGAAAGACATCACAAAAGATACGAAATTCTCTACTCCATTTTCAAAGACACGCTGGTCAAGGACTACATGAGAATTGATACTCATCTAATGCAAAAATGCTTGAACATTGTCACCTGGTCGCTTGCGGACAAAAAGAACATAATTAACTATTTGTGTACTGGGAACAATGATGGTAACTGTCTTGCAAAACTCCTCGGCGAAAATATTTTAAAGTGCTTCAACAGGCAGGATAAATACGAGGGAACCACGCTCTTCACGTCTTACCTGCACTTAGTTGAAGCTCTAATGCTGGACCGAGGACCGCGTTTTCTGAGCACTGTCGTCAAGCGTGGAGACGATGCCAAGAAGTTGGATGATGAGCAGTTTACACAAGAAGATTCGACGAGTGACATGGTGGAGCTGGATGTTGATGCCATGACTCTCACACAATTTGCGGATCCAGACAAATATAGATTTGAAGATGGAACAATGGATAGGGCGAGGAATTTCGATATGGTTAAAGTAAATAGAGCTTGGATTCACCCTAAGGAGTGGGAAACCACTGTGGATGAGCCAGAATGCCAAAGGTGTCAATGCAGGAAAACGTTGCTTGGAAATGTTTTCATTATGATGCAGAAAGTTGTAAAATGGTGGATTCAAAATATGGATCAGCAAGACAAGAGGATTGAAAAAAGATGGGATGTGGAAGGAAGGCAACTCCTAGTTTTTAAGGAACTCGAAGAACCAACAAAGGAAGTCGACGCGCTGATTACTGCATACACGACGAAAATGGAATCCATTCAACAGCATATCTCAGAGGTAGATATTTCCGAAGAAGCTGGTTCGAATGAAATGATTCAGTCATGGGAGCCACCTGAAGACATTGACCCAATGTTGACATGTGGTGAGTGGCTACAGAAGGAGACGATATTCGATCATGCTGTCAAGAGTGGAATAGTCGTGATGACTTTTTGCAAGCAACACTCTAAAGATTTGCCAAGGACCCTTGGATCGGATGCTTTCAATTGTTTCACAAGCTTGGCCTCTGATCTACGTAGTTATGGGAACAAGGCCGTCATGACTGAAGCAGAAAGAGGACTTCTCTTGGAACTCGCTCTGCTTGGCCTCTGATCTGCGTAGTTTTGGGAACAAGGCCGTCAGGACTGGATCAGAAAGAGGGTCTCTCGCGGAACTCACTCAACATGACTCCGAAGAGGAGATTCATGTCAGAGATACTCTTTCGGATCCAGATTTACCAGCAAGTTTCAAATACAGCTTCGTTCCCTCTGAGAATGTCGAGATTTTGTTAGGTGAGGATTTTGAGAAAGAAGAACAAAACTTTGACGTATTTGGGGACCAAGAAATTCTACAATTGACAAGAGACGAGCATGAAGAGTATTTGAAACATTTATGCCGTGATGACGGGAGTAATGGTGAGTATCATGAAGTTTCTGTGTACCATAAGCAGGGGTGCAACTGAAATATTGACTGTTGTGTTTTGCAGATGTGGTACAGGCAAATGGGGATGTTAACACCTGTGATATGGAGAACGGAACTCGGCCTGTACTGTAACAAATATTTGTTGATGGATTTCCGCAGAGACACAAACGTGGTAGTTCCCAACTTATAAACATTCATATACAGAGCTTACTATGCGATTAATTCAATTCTGATTTGTCGTTTCACAGATGCAAATATTCGTTCAAGCTGAAAAGCTCAACAGCTTGATTCCAAAAAAGCCAATATTCTACGCAACTTCTTTTACCATACAAAATTTTTTAAGAAAAGTTTTGACTTGTTTAAGCTTCCCAATATTTTCAGGAGCTTTTCATTTAAGATTTTACATGCATATTGTTCTTACATTCTTTAAATACAGCGAAGTAAATAAAGTAAATTTTATTCTTGAATATTAACAACGACTCCAAACAAATACTCCACACATACGCTAGAGCCATACAAGTACCATATGTGAGCGCTCACGTACAACTTTTTGGATTGTGAAGACAAACCATGATGCATACTCCGACATTCGAGTTTACTCAGACTACTGGAGGTTTGTACCATAAAATATCGTTTAAGTAGAATATTTTACAATTTCATCCAAAACATTTATTCTGTAGGCCCAAAATGCTCATCTTCTGTTGGCCGCAGATTGGTCAACAGCTTTTGTCTCCATCTCGATTACTTGTCTTTAGATATTACAACATGTCTACGCCTTCACAGCAACCGCAACCGCATGTTCTTATATCGATAGCCAACTGCTCATTTTTTGCCTAAAATATTTGCATTCCCCTATGGCGTTGGTTCCTTCAGACTACGTTAAGCTTCTCTCATGACAAGTGCCATGAGACATAACATAACGCTGACCTTTAGAAATTCCCAAATTGCATAGGCTTGAGCTGTTAGTTAACAACATACAAAGTTACAGATAGTTTGGTTGAGCGTTAGGCAAGAACTGCTTACGAAACACTTTTCCGCATATTGTTCCCACGTCAACACGTACAATACGTACCAAGTAAAGGAATTAATTTCTATTTCATGTGTCAACAAGGTCATTTTTTCTTAAAATACTTGTCTAAATTGGAATCATCAAAATTACATTGCTAAAAATCCTCACGTATTAGCCTCTCACAGTGTTTCCTAATTTAACATGTTAAATGACCAAATAAATGTGTTGATCAGTAGATCAATCAATCTCGTTACAATTTAGAGGAATTTTGACGATTAAGAAGGGTGGAAAGAATGCATTTACATAACGCACCAACACCAACAACGAATATAGCTTAGAGTTAAGTACTTGTTTACGAAGAAAATTCAAGTAATAAAGCGAAACCACACGCTTCATTCTTCAGAGAAATGAGGACAGATACCGTTACATGCAATAGTTGTCTATTCCAGACTTAAGGATTACTCTTATTAGGACAAGGGTTACAGGAGAAGAATATACTGTTCAAGTTAACATTTGCTTATCAGAAATACTAGCTTTATCCGTAATGGAAGTCCTATCTGTCGTAAGTTGTCGTGAGGAGTTTTCGCGTCCCTCCAATTTTTGCTTTTGTGGTGCTTGTTGTTGACTGATTTTCGAAATTTGGAATTCGACGAATTCTCTGTTCAAAATGCCATAAGTTGATGCTGGAAAGTTGATTTCATCCAAGTCTTTCAGGACTGATGACTCCGGGTGTTTGTCACACACGTTGTTTTTACGTGATGCGTCAAACTGTGCATTACACCCAAATTTTATGCAGTGGCTTTTGAAGGACGGCTCTTTCTGATACAAAATACATTTTCTTATTATATATTATGTGAAATCACTCAAATTAATACGGACTAGTGTATCTTACATTGTTAAGCCCTGCTTCTCGATACATTTTTGTCTTCTTGGTCATCATAAGATGCATGGTACCGTTATCAGAACGCTTCACGAATCCACAGGGTCCTAACTTCCGAAGATGCTGCAGAACCAACTTCCAGTTTTCAGTCTTAGAAAAAGGCATAGCTTTTGGTACTGTTATTCCTTGCTGTACGCACTCGAGCTTGAAAATTTCTAAGTACGCCTCAATACGCAAGGTGCAATACGCATCTAAGCAAAAGGGGAAATACAACAAATATGGTTCATGAGTATAAGTTACCAATAAAATGATCAACAATTACGCAGAATCCTGCTTTACTTACACTCATTAACTTTTCTGGAGCAAGGAACATTCGGATGGTCAAGACAATAGCAGTGGTATCCAGACTTTTCGATTGCCACGTAATTGCACCCCGGAGACCCACAGAAATCATACCACGCGTTCAAATTCATGTCCAAGTAGCGTATGTTTAGGGAATTCTCGTTCGCCTGACATAGTACGGATCCTCGTTTTAGGTAAACGAAAGGCCGCTCCCCCAAACTGTAGCATAGCCGCTCATGATTAGACAGAGTGTCACGATTTGGGATGCCTCTGTCTTTGGCTGCTTCGTCAAGAACTTCTCTGATAACTGAAAATTTCAAACAAATTGGTCCGTAATTATTATTTCTATTGAAAGAAACCATCAGTGATCCATGAATATTTGAATTTTTATGCGTATACTGACATAACAAATATTTGTCTGCAAATCCTCTTGCCTTTCGTTTTCAACGCAAGTGGCATCGATTGTGCGCTGGAGTGGCTCATAAAATTCTTGACTTTCATGGAATAATGATTGCAATCCCATCCCAACGCGGTTTGATTTTTACAATTTTTCCACGGGCAAACTGAGCAAATCACGGTGTCGTCTTCACGGATGCCGAAGAGACCGCCCTCATCTTTCAAGTACTCGTACCGGAACTTTTTTCTCCAACTTCCCCGGGTAGCTCAATGAAGTTCTGGTTATCCTCGGCTAGTTTCTACATAACTCCACTGTAGGTGTTTTACTCACCTCCTAACTCCCAAACTAGATTTCAGGCTTGTTGAGCCGTAATTCCCACCTGGATCTGATACGGAGTCGTCATACTAAAGTCGCTTACTAAATAAGCTCTTGGACCTCTTTTATTTCAGAAAAATTACTTGTTTCAAAAGTCTTTACTGACAACTTTGTACATACCACTACGAGGACAAACTAGAGAATCAGCTGACTTGCTGCAGTTTTTTCGAGACTGGGCAGCTGCACATGTGTTTTAAAAAGCCCACGTGTTTTGCTTTGCTCAATGAGTAAGGCAGTTACGCATAGAAATGCATACTTGTGCAGTCGCATACGCAAGCAGAATAATACAGAGAGGTAACAACAGATGTCGCTCCCATGATCTTATGCTTCAAAATCTGAAGATGTCGCGAAGTGTAATATAATTAAAAAAATTTCGTCGACAAAACTTGAGAAGTTTAGAGTAGTCAAGATCCAAGGAATAAGAATATCGCAAATAATCTCATAGCAGTGCGTTTCATTACTTGTCTAAAGAGATTGATACTCTTGAGCAGTAGCGTACTTAATTACGTGCATGAAGATTTGCCGTAATATCCTGTAGTATATGCAATGAACCAACCTCATAAGCATTGCTATGTCTTCCAATTTAAAATGTTAACCATGCCATGTGTGTGTAATTTACAAAATTGAAGCGTGCATTAGTTTAAGGTTATGTATACGTTTGTTTTCTTACACGAAGCACAATAGATTTACATACAAATCTATTCGAGACACACTTATTAAACTGACGTAATCTAGCCTTCTCTAAAACTCTGCTGAAATAGTATGTTACACGTTAGACATTCAGTGTTCCATTTAATTTTTATTTTACTTGACATTGACCCATTACACACCCGAAAATGATTTAATGTTATCTTAAACTTCGCCAAGCTAGTCAATTTGGTATATTTTCCCTAGTTGAAAATGGCTTGTTAAGTGATTACTTTCTCAAAATAAGCCCTTTACAACAATTGGCATCGTCCAAGTCTAACCTAGACCACGTTTTCCGAAACCAAAGAAACTAACCGACTTTTTCAGGGCTAGCCAGTAACGCTAAAATGCGGTCGATTAAAATTTATCGGCACTTTATCTACTTCGACAGACTAACAAAATAAAAATTACGTTCATGAAAGAAATATTTGCGCATTGACGTACATTTATCAGGCTGTAAATACTTTAAGCGCAAAAGAAACAGCACCAAATTGTAATAATCATGATTTGTAGTCATTTGTAGGTTTTATAATACTAATTATCCATAACTACGCAAGAAATCAAGCCTTCTGCTCTATTAACTTTCATTTGCTTGCAGGCAGCATGATAATTACTATGACCTAGGACTATATACATATCCCTATATGGTCCTAGACTATGACTATAGTAATTATGAAGATGATTACCGGGTTTTCCTAAATATCTTTTCCTTTCCATATATGCTAATTTACAGCAAAATTCTTGACGCTAGTAACCAAAATCTGTGATTGTCATTATGATGTGTTTCAAATATCGCAGATTCACTAAAATATCACCTGTGTACGTCGTAAAGGTTTATATTCAACTACAAGATTATGCAAGACTATACATCGTCCGATTTTATGTTAATAAGGAAAACAACCCTACCGATTTTTAGCCCAATCGGTCACCCCTAGGGGTCCGGGAAGGGGCCCACTAGGGTCAAATTGGGCAAAATGTAGATTTTGGCTGATTTTTTCCAAACTTGGAACAGTAATACCTTATGTCACTTGAAACAACCCTATTGATTTTCAGCTTAGTGAGTCAACCCAAGAGGTCCAAAAATGCCCCCACTAGGGTCCCAAATGACAAATTTTAGATATTGGCCGATTTGCTCCCAACTTGATACAGTGGTGCCTTGGATCACTTGGAACAGCCCTACTGATTTTTGGTCCAATCGGTTCACCCTAGAGGTACTGGATCGGGTCCACTTGGGCAAGATAGGGCAAATTTTAGATTTTAATTTAGATTTTCTGATTCTGATTCTTGCCAAAATTGGTACAGTGATACCTTAGGTCACTGGAAACAACCCTACTGATTTTCAGTCCAATCCGTCTGCCCTACGGGTCCGATATCGGGTCCACTAGTGTCATATGGTTTGTATTTAAATTGTGGCCGATTTGCCTCAAACTTTGTACTGTGATCCGGCAGGTCACTACAAGCTACCATATCGATTTTCAGCGTAATCGGTCCACCCTAGGGGTCCGTAAAGGGGCCCGTTAGGGTCAACTAGGGCAAATTTTATATTTGGCTGATTTGTTCCCTACTTAGTACAGTGATACCCTGGGTCTCTTGAAGCATCTCAAGCGATTCTCAGCCTATTCGGATATCCCTACGGGTCAGAGAGTGGTCCAATAGGGTCAGATAAGTCAAATTTTAGATTTTGGCCGATTTGCCTCAAACTTGTTACAGTAATTCTAGGGATCACTTGAACCACTACTATTGATTTTCAGTCCAATCGGATACGGTTTGTGATTCGGGATGTGGTCCACTAGGGTCAGATAGGGCACATTTTAAATTGTGGCCGATTTGCCCCGAACTTGGTTCAATGAGACCTGAACTAAACCTTTTGTGCTAGCTTTTGAGCTAAACTTTTTCCCCTAGGTATTAGCTTTTTCCTTAGCTTTTTAGCTAAGCTTTTTTAGTTGGCTTTTTATGTAAGCTTTTTATCTTAGCTTTTAAGGTAAGCTTTTTATCTTAGCTTTTTACCTTAGCTTTTAAGCTAAGCTTTTTTCCTTAGCTTTTTCTTTTGCTTTCAGCTTCATCATTATAAGATTTACAGCTTTTATTTTTGAAGGAAAACAAGTGACTAGAGCCACAATCATAGGATTGCATTTGCAAGCACAAAGGCATGTACATGGTCGTTTTAAATGCTTATGCACTAATTCTCGACAACAACTACTTAACTTTCTACCTACGCCGAACCGACACGCATACTTAATCTAAAGAAATAAACTAAACAATTAACCGAACCTAACAGAATAACAACCAATCGAACCTAACGTCTAATATACAGCATGCTAATACCTAACTACATTGTTGATACCCAAATGAAACTTCATACGCCTAATAGTACATGTTTAAAACTAAACAAAAATAGTTAAAACGCAAAATCTAAATGCTTACACGTAAACCAGAATAGTTGTCACTTGAAACTCAAGTGTTGACACCCAAACCAAACATGTAAATACCCAAATGTTTACACTGAAGCCAAAATTGTAATCACTGAATCCCAAATGCTTACGCCAAAACATAACAGCAGAGATGAATATAATTTCAAGACTAGATAAAGACAAGGCTTAAAACAGTTTTGGTCACAAATTTTAGTTTATTTTCCAGTCTTCGATAAGGTGTCGTTCACCGAAAGCATCTCGCAACAGAAAAAGTATTAAATATAACAGGTGTCACTTGCCAAATGTCCGTAATAGCAAAGTTTCCTTGTTCCGGCTGTCAATCGTGCCACTAGTCAGGACACGGGAGATTAGCAGGATCAACTGTAAATTCCTGGCAGTTGTAATGTATACAGTGAAATGCAGTAATTCATTATACAGCAGGCCGCTTGATATTCTCGAATAAAAGCTGTTAAGCTTATAAATACGAAGCTGAAAGCAAAAGAAAAAGCTTAGCTCAAAAGCTATGGAACAAAGCTTAGCTATAAAGCTATGGAACAAAGCTTAGCTATAAAGCTAAGGAAAAAAGCTTTGCTACACAGCTAAGTCAAAAGCTTTGCTAAACAGCTACGGAAAGAAGCTTTGCTAAACAGCTTAGGGAAAAAGCTTTGCCCAACAGCTAAGGAAAAAAGCCTAGCCAAACAGCTAAGGAAAAAATCTTAGCTCAAATGCTAAGTTATCACTCTACGATGTTAGGTGCAAATCAGCCAATACAGTAAAATCTCGTTATAATTGCACCCCAAGGGGAAAGTATTTTAGGGTAATTATAAAGAAAGCAATAATAAGGAGTACTTCGTTTATAATTGCATCGGCTACTATAACG
>VICI01003297.1:0-13682 GCA_019593645.1 Akabosia matsudoensis | reverse complement strand
ATGCTTAAATCTGTGATACACATTTCAGGCAAGAATTGAGTATAAAATTTACAAAAGAAAAAAAAGCCACTCAAGAAAATCTCGGTTGACCTGCATTTCTACAAGAAAAGTAGCTTGCCCTATCATTTTGCAGGTCTATTCCTTTCCGAAATTATTCAGTAAATTGCTTCCATCACGCATACCCACGAACGTTTCCATGTTCAAATATTAATACATTTCATCGAGACCCCTTGCTAAAATATGTTTTCAAACCTAGATTGCATGGCTTGTACAAGAACTATATTCAAGATAGTTGCTTCACTTCGTATTTAGTGGCCTGGGAGCGATCAGTCAGCTTGCACCAGCTAAGACTTCGTCGGGCTTTTGTCAGGACCATATGAACAACCGTGCTTAAATTTTCCAATACAATCCGTCAATGTTGTGTTGTCTTGAAATACCAAATCAGTGTTGAAATTCATGAAGTTGTTATTAACATGGCATTTTGAAACGTTTATATAGAATCGTTGGAAAGTGAAGTTTAAGGCTAATGTATTTTCCTGCACCCTGGTCATATTGTGCCCTCATGCATGATGATTATAGTGGTGGGGAAGCCCTGGTCCAGTCATTATATACATACAACCGCAATACATTCATTTTCCTTTTCTGAAAGACTTCGACTTCAACCATGGCTTTTGGCTGGGAAAACTTATTGATTATCTATTTCATATTTGACTTCGTTGGACATGAAAGACATTTTTCTTACTACAAGAATAAATATTAAGGAGCTTTTGTCTTGAATCTCACGTAGGAACTTCATTTTTTTTCTTTCTCAGGGACTTCCTCACAATAGGAGCCATAGTTCATTGTTCCACCTCACACAAAATAGTACATCCATTGTCTGTCTTCATTTGTCTTGCTGGACAGCAATAAAATCTCATAAGAAGGAAGGAAGTTTCCCACAAAAGAAGATATTTCTCACAAGAAGCTATAATTTTTTTCTTGGAAGGCCATTCCGTAAAAGAAAGCACGGGAAAATTTCAAGGTTTACTGCAATAAAGCTCTCGAAACATGAAAAAGTGCTGATTTCGTGCTAGCAGTAGTATAGTCAACTTGCATGTCAACACCAACTCAAAAACGGCCCCGTCAATCTCTATATCCCCTTCTAATTTCGTTGGTGAAGTCCCGATGATGAAAAATATAATGGTTTTATGAATAATTCAGTAGCTCTGCTCTTGAATAGCGCCGATGATGACCATCAACTTGAATATAGACAACCTCGCGAAAGCAGTATTTGCTTATACATATTGCTAATAACCTCTCAATGTGTTTTCATTTTTCCTTTCTCTTTTTGCGAACCGAAACAGCATGGACGAATGGCTTGTTTTTGCGGTTTTTTGAAGTCAAGGTGACCTTCAATTTTTTATTACCGGGCACATATACTCCTTTTTCTGGATTTTCTTTCAGGTCCAACTTTCGTTTACAGTCCTTCCCAAGCAGGTCTCGTATTTCTTCATTGTAAATCTCAAGGTATTGAGGCGTGAACCAGGTACTTGATATCATCAGAGGTCTCTATTGACTCAAAAACATGCTCAAATGAACGAGGGATAATGCCTTTTTGTGGGGTAGAGTCTGGAATTCCTTGCATGGTGAAACTTTTGCCGCATCCCGTCTGTCCGTAGGCAAAAACCGTAGCATTGTAACCTTCCAGTACCCCCTAAAAAAAATAGCAATTTTGTAAAATTCAGTTCTATTATGTTTGTATTTCTTGCCAAAAAATTGATGCTTAGTTCCAAGTTATTGTTTACAATATCATGACAAACGAGAAAGTAAACAAAGCATTTTGTGAATGTAATCGATATATGTGGAGTGTCTCCAGATAAATCAACTTTTTTTCTTTCTCTTGACATTATGCAAACGTGGATTGTTGTAGTCTGCGCAGTGGGATACAAGTTGTCATTGTAGTGTCCCCCATTCATAATTCAAATCGGATGGGTGGTTGAGACGCATCCTTAGTTTTGTAGTGTCAATTTAGTGTGTTCAACGGCAAAATGGCTGTTATAATCGGTGGGGTGTTTGGTAGCGCGTGAGTTTTATGATTGTCAAGGATATAGCTAGAAACTGCATTGGCAGGAAATATAATATTGGCGAGACAGTTAAACTCTAGTCGGGAGTTGTCGGCATAGGTAATTTTTAATGTAATGTCAATGTCAGAAGTTTGTAGTAGGCATACACACAGTATAGTAGCGTTTCTTACTAGTTTTTATGCTTAAAGCTTCACAAAACGTAATGACTCATCATCGAAAAGTATTGATTGAACAAAACATATTCAATATTGCAAAATGAAAATCTACGTAATCTACATGTCCATCGTTGCAATTTATAGCTTAGTAATAATTTTTTTTCGCATTATGTATGGTAAGAGAGTAACATAAAAAGTGTAAGGGACAAAATGCGCCCATCTGCACAGGAAATAGGAAAAAGTTTTGAAATGAACCCACAATGCAACTGGCCGGCTCGTTAGAAACTTCCCAAACTAGTCAAAACAGGAGAAGCTGGAAGTAACTTGGACTCAGCAGACTTCACTGGAGGAGACTAGATGAATAAAAAGTTATGATGTGCATAAAATGTAAAACATGCTTACTTTGATGCAAAACAAAATGCACTGCCAAGGGTTAAAGTTAAACTAGTAGGAATAGGTATTGTTCACGGTGCTCGAATAAGTATCAGTGCCGATAGTTACTCCTGCTTTTTTCTAGCATCGTGGTTACATTACGAAGTTCATAGTTTCATGATGTTATTGATTAATGTACTCTGCAACATCGCCTTGTACCTTTCATAAATGCGTCAAAAAATTTATCTATTGTTTTGAAAACAAAAGGCTAGTTCTCTGACCTCGACCAAGGGGTAAGTGATTTCGTTGTAGATTGAGTCGGTGGTCGACTCGGTGTAATATACGCCATCGAAGCTGAAGGTCTTTGGAGGTGCTGATGCATCGTTTGGGTTGACAATACTGCATTGGCTGACTGAGGAGTCCATAAATACGACAATCTATAACAAAGGATCAGAAACATTTATAAAAAGTCTCGAGCTACCAACCCGACCCAAGCCAGCAAATTGTTTATATCTTAATAATATGCAATGCACATAGTTGTAAAGCAGCCCTAAATTTAACTTGTTGTTTTTTGTCAGTTACAGCATCGAAGAAACCTTTTTTTGGTAAAGTCAGCTAACGGATCATTATCTCACACGCATGACATTTCAACCCTTTTAATTTCTACTTATATTTATGTATCCTATGGAAGTGAAAGTTTAGCTAAGTAAAAAAAATTGAAAGGCATTTGTCCATTAAATGGCTGACGGTTCGACATAATACACGGAAAGAGGAAGCTTTTCTAAATTCCAGTAATTTCATACCTAATACGTCATAAATCAGCAAGCAGGAAGAGACAATGAACTCGTCCAGCTTTAATTCAAACTTTAGTTGTCGTAACTTAAGCTTTTGAACGTTAAAAGCAATCAATTTTTATACAGGCATATCACGGTACAGCTTATTATTACAATAAACTGGCCTTCGACGGGAGCATCAAAAAGTCAAGCTTTTTCTGGCCTTCCTTCCATCGCTCTTCAATCGATGCTCAATTTTTCTTGTCCATAATATTTTAATTCTTAAGTTTTCATATACGAATCAAGGAGTCATATGCATATTTTTTCAAGAAAAATTTCTTCGTATACTACATGCATGAAGCTAACATAACAAACAAAAGCAATGCAGCAAGAAAAGTTCAGACTGCTGCTTATACTTTGTAATTTTTATCTACGACCAATGACCAATGGAGAAAGTTTGAAAATATCTTGCATGAGAATAACGTTTTTTTAAGGAAGTTTTTGACATCAGAATTATTGCTCTCCTTACTTCATCGAATAGTTTGGGCAAATGAAGAACTTTCTCTTCCTCATAATTTCAACCATTAAGACCACTATTTATTTGAAACTTATGAAAGGTTGTCGGTGAAATGAAAATCTCTGTCCTCTTCAGAAGATTTCTGTATACACGAAAATGACGATTATCACCGTTTCAATACCTAATTCTGATATTTTCGCATGACCACTCGCCATTTTCGTTGACTTCCTACCACATTGTGTCATAACTGGGAAGCCTAAAACTTCCATACCCTTTGTCTTTCACTACCAAGCGTGATTATTTTAATAACGAACATTATTCTAAATTATGGCCGTTTCTTTCATAGTCTAATGTTTGGTAACGGTGTGTGCTTTGTCAATCATAAAAGCCACATATTATATTCTCGCCTTAACATATGAAAGATCACACTAATTTGACGAACAAAGGCAGCATAGATATATCATGTAAAAAAAGATTGACTGTAAATTACCTTTGAGTGCATGGCTTTCTCCCGATCGTTGATCGGTCGACATCTTACCACAACTTTCACACTTTCACTGTGATTCATCTTGATTTTTTTCTTGAATTTTTTTTTAGCTGAATAAACAAATACAAGCAACTTTCTTGTACAAGATATCACTTATCCAAGCTCGTACTGAAACATTTTTACTTTCAAATGATCCATAACGAGACTGTTTTAAATCCCAAGATGACAGAATCCGTTCGTCGTCAACACAAAACGGGAAATGAGCTGTAATCACGACTCATAACTTGAAGTACTACAGGTACACTTGCGGTTAGAGGTAAGAGAAACGTTTCCAGCGTAGCTTGTTATGACACACTTTCCATTGTTGCGCTCGGATAAAACTAATGACTAATGTCATGATCTGAATCACATGGTGGGTGTTCCAGGAGACAACAATGTGAATACTTGATGAAGCATACAAATTACGGGAAGAAAATTTAGGCCAATGCTAATAAAATCACTACCTACATGACAAACAACAAATAACGTTCTTGAGTAACTTCATGACGGTCCATGAATAATATGTTTCAAGACCATTTTCCGTCGTAAATGACGACTTGCACAAATATGTTGTTGCAATAAAAATTGTGTAAATTATTAATACTTGGTTAATGGAATAGAACCGCCCACGGGCCTCGTATTTGCTTTGAAGTTCGATAAGTGTCGAATCTTTGTATCGTTACATTTGACGTGGATCACCAAAACGAGAAAATTACTTGCTTTCACCGAGTAATTTCGTTTAATGAAGTTCAAAGTGATTTTCAAGGTTTCCGTAAAGGTGTCTGTCAAAAATATTTACCTATGCTATTTCCATTTTTGTTTCCTAATTCTAATGTTTCAGAATCGACTGCTATTCAGGTATCAATTGAGTGAAAGTATCGCAATGGGCAGGTAACCGGACGTCGTATGGATTCCCACTCTAGCGCAGCATGCTTTCTCACTGCAAACTGAACAAAGAGTGTTTCTTGTCAAAGGACAGGTAGGGTTGTCTATGCAGGTAATGTCCTTCCTTTGCATATTAATGCTGGGAAGTCTCTCTGAAAGAACGGATGGAAGCGCTACGTAAGCTTATGCAGTGAAAACACGTATGTAAACTATACGTAAAGTTAGAGCAGGATCCACAATGCTTTATTTTCAGGGTAGACTTTATTGTATGGAAATACGTTGGCCAATCTCAATCGGAGCTTACCAAAAAGGCCCAAAAATATTAATGCTTAAAAAATGTGAACCGTAAAACTGATCTTTATTTTCAGTATATTCATTTCAGTTCATAGTTGACTTGTAAGATAATTACACATCATTTGTATTGAAATCTTTTGATTTCTTAAAGGATTTTGTAGTTTCAATGTGTAAGGCTTCCAGCTTGGCAGGTTTCCGAACAGTACCTATCTCAGGAGAACTGAGAAATCCATTGCTTCCAGCTAAGAAAGAAATTGTTAATAACAATTTAGCATGAAAGAGTAATTGCTATCTTATGAGTTTTTTGATTGACAGTACCTGAAGCCCAGCCGTTTTGAACTGGTGAAGGTCCCCATGAATTCGACTGCACTTTGTTGCCACCAAAACCATTCAAAAGGCTACTAGAGAGATTGTTATTGTTCCAGCTTCCATAAATGTTGCTATTGGATCCACCATGAGAATGCGGCTTATGCGCTAAACCTATTTAAAAACATTTTCCTTCATAGTAAAATGAGATATATTTTTCAAATTTAATTTCTTCGAAAGTCAAATACTCAAAACACGATGAGCGTCTTGTTGTGCTCGCAGTAATACATCCGTTGACCTCTTCGGCTTGAAGTAGTTTTCGGTAAAATCTTCTTTCTCGCCTGCCTCAAACTTCTGCAGATTTTGTATAAAATAATATATTAAAATTAGTTATGAGTCAGTTATTTTTAGTAATAAGTTTACCATCAAATCAATTTACCTTGAATAAAATACTGTCACTGCGATTACTACCGTAACTCCCACCATTGCGAATTCCATCGATTTCGTCCAAGTCACTCGTCAGTATAGCAGGCGCTGTTTTAGACGGTACACGGTTGACATTACTTCCTGTACCGCCTCCATTAATTGTGGAAATAAAGTGAAGACCATTTATTCCATTTTTTAACCCGTTAGCTGCCATCCCGGATATACCCGCAGGTGGTAATTTTGTTTTCAAAGTCGTCAGCTCTGGCAATTTCCACCGTTGACTTTCATCACTCCAAACGGCTTCAGCCTTTATAGCATCTATGTTGGCATAGTTACAATCTTTCCTAATTGTCGGCTGAACTTTATCAAGTATCCCTTGGAGAAGCTTCAATGATTGGTCTTGTCTTCGTATGGTTTCCAAGTAATCAGTCCGATCATTTTGGAACTCGCTGTACAAATCAGATATTTCTCTTTCTAGTGCTCGGATTTTCTGCTTTGATTTCTTCAAGCCATCTGTTTTTGCCCTAAGTTCTTCTTGAATACTGTCATAAGCTTTTAGTAACTGACTATCCTCATCGTCAGATCTCATTACAGACTCGACCTGGCGCGATCTTCGCTCCGCAGCCTTTTTCTTCTTAAGCAGTTTTTCCTTTAATTCCTTATCATGAGCCCTTTCCCCACCTACCATGTTTTCCTGAATTTCTTGCAACCTTATCAGTGCTTCTTGTTGTTCCTGGCTTAAATTTTCTCCAGATGGGCTAATGGCAACAATAGACCCACGTCTACCCTCTCCCACAGGAACAGTTAACAAGTTTCCATTTTGTTCGTTTTTCTTGATAACCATCATTTCCTTCTCATAACGCTCCCGTAGACTATCGACATCTGCTTGTAGCTTAGCATGACCTTGCTTTTCGGCTTCATAGCTGCTTCGCAATTGCTGTAATTGTTGTTCATATTCTTGTCGAATTTTCTCTCTCTCCGCTTCCAGTTCTACAGCATTACCATTCTGTAAATCTGTCAAAATGTTTGGAGACGTGTCGATATTGGATTGTTGTTTTTCGAGCATTTCTCGCAGTTGTCGGATTTCGTCTTGATATTGTGAAAGCAAGGCATCTTTAGGATCTTGGTTGATACGGGGCTTGTTTTTGATATTTTTAGCACGGTTTGCATATCGCAGCGTGCTCAACGTCTCATCGTAGTTATTGTCGGCTGGACTAACACAAGCAACCATCAGAGTTTTTGTGTTTCCTCCGAGCGAGTCCTGGAAAAAAAGAAATCTTATTAGACAGAGCAACACATTGTCCTTCTAAATTACGCTATTTAATTTTAAATGTGTACTTGTAAGAGCCTTGTCAACTTTGAGTCCCGATACGGAATGTGTTTACTCTTCCCATCTACAAGTGCGCTGATGACATTTCCAAGTGCAGACAAAGAAAGATTAATTTTTGTTGCTTCTTTTAGCCTGTCTCCGGTTGCCCCCGTTTTTGCTTGACGTTCACTACCAGCCAAATCCACCAGATTCAACTTTCCCTTCCGAATTTTCTCATCTGCCGACATCATTTCAATGTTTATGGTAAATATAGAATGGCTTCTGCTGCTGTCTGCATTCATTAAGGTTGCTCCAACGGCCCTGTTCCTCCACCCTTTCTCCATGAGAGCCTCACATTCCTCAACATTGTGGACGGCGTGCTGACTGATGTCTACCACGTACACGCCCCGTTCTGGGTTTTCTTTCAGGTCTAGCTTTCGCTTGCAGTCCTTACCTAACAGGTCCCTTATTTCTTCATTGTAAATCTCTAGGTAAGAAGCATGCACCAGGTACTTTATATCATCCGACGTCTCAATCGATTCAAAAACATGTTCGAAAGCACGTGGCAGGATTCCTTTTTGAGTGGCCGAGTCTGGGACTCCCTGCATTGTAAAGCTTTTGCCGCATCCCGTTTGTCCATACGCAAATACTGTTGCATTGTACCCCTCCAGCACCCCCTGGAAAATAGTATCAAAATATATCTCGTGAATTCATTGTCTATTTTGTCTCAAAGGTGAAAGCATCATGTTCAATCCAAGTACGCTTCAAGGTCATACAAAATAGGGATTAACCATCTTATCCGGTATTTTGTGTTTCGCTAAAAGCTTGCGTTGGACATACAATACAAGAGGGCTTTCATGTTTGATAATAGCTTTTCGAGTGAAAATCGATAAAAGAAAGCTTTCAAAAACTTACCTCAACAAGCGGATATGCGATTTCATTATAAATTGACTCTGTCGTCGACTCGGTGTAGTACACGCCATCAAAACTAAAAGATTTTGGCGGTGCGCTTGCATCATTAGGATTTACAATGCTGCATTGGCAAGATTTTGAGTCCATAAAAACGACGATCTAAGAGGGAAAGTAAACAATAGAAATAAAGAATTAGTTCTACTGTCTGTTGATGCATGTATAGTTTTAGCTTCTACTGTCTTGCAAGAAAAACAAGATACATTTGCACCCATAATGAAGAAGAATTTATGGATGCAGTAGAAAGTTAACGGATAATCATGAAAAAGTTAAAGACAATGGTTCAAGTCCAATTTACAGTTATGGTTACCATACCCTTTTGCAAATAAACGATTTTTTGCATGCCGTGGTAATAAGCATGCGCTTACTCCAGTAAATTGATTTTCACCGATCGATAAGTATTTTGTTTCTACATAGTAGCATGTATTTTTATATTATGATTATTCCCCAATGGATATGTGACGAGTCATAAATAAATTATCAAATATTTGGAAAATGAAATTTAGTAAGTACGGCCATCTTAAATTAAGTTTAAATTTAAATTATTATTTGTTAGTCGAAAATACCTACATTACATATATATAGCATGCAAAGTGGAAATAAGAGAGCCCATTTGCGAGACAATATACTCGCATAACAAATTATAGCTATCGGATCCTTTTCAAAATACTCTACTATGGAGTCTTCATACTTCTTATTGTTGGTTTGGTGACTAGCACTTGTCGATACTGAAGGGGCTGTGTGGGAAAATAATACAATAAAGGGAAAACACATTTCCTAACAACATTACGTCAACATTTTCACCAAAAAATCAATCGTTTCATTGACCTTCACGGCTGTGTATACATGTATCTGATAATAATTCTGAAACTTGTACATTACATCAAATACATCAAATCCATTTCAAAGCATAATATTAATAACAAAACGCGACAAAATTTATATTTTACTTGCTGGCTACTGGCGGAATTATCACTCACATTTTTGGACTATGGCAATTTCGGAAATAAAATTGCTTTAAAATTGTTTAACCAATAATTCCAGCTTCTGCTACCTTAAGCTGGCAAACTGGAAAAATGGATCAGAAAATACAAAAACAGAAATGCCACCTAGTTATTTTAAAATATGGCAATTAATGAGGATTATTTTATATTGAATTTTAGTGTCTCCAATAAGAAAATATGGGTTTTTACTGATAGCTAGTAAGCCACATGAGCTAGACGTGAGCTTTAACGTACGCTACGAGTGTGCATGGATAAAACATGGGTACTTTAAATTGTCAAAATTAAAGAAACTTTCATATGGCCCATTGATTTCATAATATTATTCAAGCTATCAAATTTTCATATGGGATTTTGATCCATACATAACGAAAACAATCAATAAACAGTGAAAATTGCCATTATGACCATTACAACAAATAGTTAGTGTACTACTGTATGGCTATCTATCCCATGTATTTCCTAAACATCCCATAAGGTCTTTCGTTCAGCCAAAACTCACAAACTGTGTACAGTGTATGATAGACAGGGTTGTAAGACACATACTACAGGAACAGTGTTATGAAGGAACCGAAAGTGAAAGCCATTAAAAGCAAAACTTGGTCATCCGGTAAACTATCTATTTTCGTCAGTTTAAGAAAAACAAAACAGTGGAATGAACCAGAATGACCGACATGTAAATACATAATGAATTCAGAAAAGTCAATAAACTGCTGGCGATAGAGACTGATAGGTTTTCGTAAATTATGAGCTTTGCGGATAGATCCATGTACCATATCATAGGCTTACAGTCTGGTCATATTTTCAAAAAATTCAATAACTGTTCACATAGATTGATGATTTTTCCTCACCTTTGAGTGCATATTTTTTTCCCTTTCGTTCATCGGTCTACACCGCACCACAACTTTCACGCTTTCACTTTGACTCATCATTTTGAATGTTGACGTCCTTGGCATGGAAATTAAGAATTCTTCAAAAAGGAACAGAGAGTGCCGCAAAAATGAATATCCTGAGCAATTCCAAATAAGTAGTAGCTCACATCTTATTTTACGTTTGAACTGTCTTTATCAGTTTCCTAGGCTAACAATGTGAACCGCCAGAACACCCAACATGAAACACAAACACACTATATTTATCATGTTAATATCTTTTGAAATTATGTTCCTTTTGCTTTGTTACTTTAATCAAAGGGAAATATTAATGTCTAACCTAGTTTTCTTGTTACCATAAGTCATATCGTCGTCGACTTAATTTCGCAGCACTCAGTATCACATAAATGTAGCACACGAAAGTCGTAGTGAAAGCAAAACCATCTTTTCTAACCGAAGTCGGAATGTAACACAAAAAAGGAAAGTTGGCCAAGTCAATTTATTTCTTCCCAACCCAACTGGACACGAAGTTCATCAAGATCTGCAACGGAGTATCATGGTCAACGTGGTCACTCCACGGAGGAAATCTACTAAAAGCACTAGCTCAACTCCAGTTCAACTGGTTCACATTTCATCAAAAACACAGCTGCATTTCCTTCATTGTCAAGACAAGCTTATTATGCTTGTTCGTCACTTGACATGATGATACATGTACGCACTTTTTCAGTCGAGAAAAGTAGAGTAGTCACAAGAAAAATACATTTTTTTTCGGAGCAATCAAAGTCCTGAGCTACAAAGGAACCCACAAACCACATGCAAGGTACATTACTAGTAACGATAATGACCATCGACTTCTGTTCGTGACGCGAATCACTCCAAATTCCTGAATAAGAACCTCCTCTTGGGTTAGTTGTTAGCTGCACTATACATGTGTACTCGATGATTTATTAGTTCCGATACAAATTTATGTTGGAATTTTTTTGAGAAAATTATGCTCTTCTTCCGGTTACTTGTGAATGGTAACGACAAGACTTACTATTCAGGCCAATGCTGAATCAATAGAGCAAAACTATCTTACATATAACGTGGACGAAGATCAGCAAAGGTACACTCATTAATTTCTTTTGTTCATGTTTAGGTCACCAGAAACAGTGGAAGTATGTCACACATCTGCTTTGACTCAAAGAGCTTCACTGAAAGATTTTGACTTTTTTCACTAGGAAACAAAATTTATTCCAACTTGCCCCAGTTGTTACGTGAAAATCGTAATTTATTATTGTATACTGGAAACTCGTCGATGTCAGGTCACCTGAAAAGACAATAATATAATAATGGAAACATTTTAAAACCCTTGCATATGCATGTTCGCTTTAGAATTAAGTTTCGCACAAAATTGATTTGAATTTAAAAGGTAATAATCGCTTTACATTTATTCTTTCTAGTATTTTTTAGCTGGATTATATTTTTCTATGTATTCGGGTAAATTGCTGAATTCACTTGTTTAAAATGAGCTACGCAAGCTACCTGACAATTTTCTGGACAAGCACAACTTCAACTCAACCTTTAATGTCTTTTATTCGACACTATCGATGGATCGCTAAAACAACCAATGTTCCTTCCAAAGCCATCCACTGCCATTAAATTTCATGTCAATTTGCTCACTTGCTATGTTTTCTTTCGAGGTCACATAATTTATACTTTCCCCTGTTCAGTCACTTGAACAACAAGCAGGTGCACAGTTGGATGGATGGGCTTGTAATCCCTCTTGAAAGCGAAACAACTTGTCTAGGCATTGAGTTGCTCATGGACACTACTTTCCAATAAAATTCATTGTCATTACCGCTTCACGTGTGCTTAAATACACTCTGGCTTAAGTGTTTTTCAAAAGTTTTCACTAAACAATGCTGTGTTTGCTATGCTATTACTTATAACTTTATCTTGTATGCTTTACCTGATTTCCAGAGGAGACTTGTTTGGAGTTGTGCACACAGAAACAAGTCGTATAATTGTATGATTCTCCGTAATAGCTTCAGGGTCAATGGAAATTTGGTGATTCGCGATAACTTTTGTTGCTCTATGAAATTATGCTAGCAATTTCATAGGTTTTTGTGAGGCAACCTCGAACTTGTCATTTACCTCACCAATAACCTAGCAAAGTAAAGAAATAATTATGTAAATTTAAATATAATTTCCGCAAAATACTGTGAAATCTAATGATGCGGTGGAAGTTACCACGTAAGCAGCAGTGTTCTTGACAGTTGGATGCTAACTGGTAGCCCAACGGTAAAAGTTGTTTTGCTTTTTCTAGCGCTCCATTTGGACATGAAAGCAAGCACGTTTTAACAAAAGTTGCGCTGTACAAATAATATGCATGTGAAACTAAATATACAATATAGGGGAGGTTTCCGAAATAAGCAAAAAGGTATTATTTCCCCCAAACATTGCTTATTTGCATGACGAAATAACAGAATTTCTTTTTGAAGAAAGTACATATCCAATTTTAATGCTGCACGGATGTAAAAATAATTTGTGGCTTATTTTTTTTACTCAATTATTTTATACAAGAAGGCATTTACACTTTACTTTATAGACATGATTTTCTGGCAAAGCCATCAACATGTTCCGCGTGGCCGCCAATATGACACAAAAGACTACAATCATGGCTCCAATGGCACTGAACAGAAAAAATTAACAATTAACGTCGATAAATTTTCAATGAGATAGTTAGCAATTAACTCTCATGCTTACCTATACATATCCGGTCGCTCATTCAGAAACCAAAACTGCCAAAAATAGCAAAATACAACTTCCATTGTTCTCACCATCGATACGATTCCAGCCTGTTCATACTTTAATGCGAGAGTTATACAAGTTTGAGCAGAAAATGAAAGAAGAGCTGTGGCAATAATCAATGCAACTTGATTACAATTAGATGGAGGTTCCAAAACATTAAAGGCCAGAGCGATAGGCAGAGATTCCAGAATGCCCCAGAGAGCAAACATGACTTGGATCAACGCGTAGTGAACTTTTCTCAGGTAGCGAATAAGTACATATGAAAATGTCAGAAGAAACATGCTAGCCATACTGCATGCAACACCTTTCAATTTGATATTGTCCAAATAGTCACTTCCAGTGAGGACTGGAGGTTTGCATATAATGAAAACTCCGAAAAACGCGAGGATTGCTGTTGCACAAGAAACAAACCCGAATTTCTCGC